>JAUBNY010000146.1:4676782-4701843 GCA_032275445.1 Crypturellus soui | reverse complement strand
GCCAGGACATTTCAAGACACAAATCACCTTGTAGCAGATTATGCTCTATCTGCTCTATCTGGACATGCACATTCATACATGGAGGGCTGTTCATGTCGACATGCAAAGGGATTCCCACCAGGAACCACTCACAGTGTCAACTGAGAAAACATCTGCCACCTACTAGAATCATTAATATACTCCTCATGAAAGAACCAGTTATTGTAGTCACAGTCTGAGCTACTCATGGAAGTGCGATCTTCAACTCCATTAATTCCTCTCTGCTTGTAAGAGTTCATAGGAAAGAAGAGATCAAACATAAAACTTAATTTCCTAACACCAGCTCAAGATTGTTTCCCCCTGTATGTCAAGAGTAGTGTCCAATGACATTTCAAATAAATCAAGACACTGGGATTCAAAAACCACTTCAGATAGACATTAAAAAGTCTTAATACATTTTATTACTTCTGAGAAACAGGCTTCCTTTCATTTGCTTAATTTAGTTCCCTCAGTGAGTTGCTACTCTTTTGAAACTACCAAAAGATTCCAATTACTTGATAGAGATTATAGCATCAACAGGTATTCAAAGGCTCTGTTTCTCCTTTCTGCTACCCAGTCTTTTAAAAATCTAGGCCAGGCCCTCTATTACTGTAAATCAACATAGCAATATTGAAATTAAATTACAGCAAACATGAACCTGGCATATTGCAAGAAGCCAGATGCAGGTAGGCTTAAAAGCTGTTCACCTGTTCATTTTGCTAACAATGTTTGAGATATAATAAGAATAAACAGGAAGCTGGAAGCTAATGCCACAGAATAAAACCCGTTATTCTGCAACAATAATTTGGAGAAAACTTGCTATTTCCAAGTTTATTTTTGCTGCTTCAAGTCTTCTTCAAACCTTTCCTCCGTCCTCCCCATACACACAGTCCCTTATCCACACAACTTCACTTGTGGCTTCCTGTGTTTCAGACAAAAATAACAATAAAACACAAGAAATAACTACCGGATGCTCAAGATGGGACTGTTCTGCCCAAGCAGAACAAGCCCATAGCAGTGCTCAGCAGTGCGCCACGGTGCCAAGCTGCCCCAGCTCTGAATGCAGAGGTCTAAGTTGTTCTCCTGCCTTACAGCTTCCTAAAGCTTTCCATATTCTAATGTATTCATATGAGCAAGACCAGATGCTCAGATGAATTATGACTTCACTTGATTTACTATCCTGCCGTTGAACACTTCCTAAAAAAATTAGGAAAAATATATTTTGAACATTAAAGTCCTATGATAAAAGATCGGTTCCAGAAACTTTTTGTTCTTAATTCAGAAAATTCTTTCAAACTATACACTGTAGGCTAAAAGGGTCCTGTAACTAATGAGAAAATCTTAAATATATCTGGTCCAAGTAAAAACCACCTTTGCTGGTCAACTGCCAGACAGTGCCAAGTAGATCTAACTTCTCTCTCAGCAGCATTCCTAAAGCATCAAGGACACAAATATGACTTTTTTTGAATGGGTTGAAAGCATAAATGAGAAAAATGAATAAGAAAAAAGTCTTCAGTAATTACAAGTATTTATTCAGTTAGTCTTTAACTTGCTTAAAAGGCCTTGGAGTAGGACTCTAAACATTTCCCCTTACCATCAGTCTTCTCTACAAGCTGTTTGAATAAATGAACTTAACCAGGACTCCTATATAACTGCCACTGGCAAGATTAAGCTGTTCCCATCTCATTCAGAATTACTTTCTTCTTTTCATACTTCTTATTCCTCAGATAAAAACAAAACAAAATACAAAAAAGTAATTGATTTGGAATAGCAAAAATGACATTGTACAGGAACCTTGCTTTCAGCCTTCAAAGGTTTCTGTAGTAAGATCACATAGAAAGGAGCCTTAGCAATTTTGATAATAGTTTTTTTTTTTTTTTTTTTTTTTTTTTTAAACCTAAGTATCTTAATTTTGACACACAAAAGTGATTTTGGAAATTTATTTCTTTGAGTCTGATTTCGCTCTTCCTTCTTGTTTAGCAATCATGAAGTATCTGATAAAGCACAGACTGGACATCATGGTAAAGCAAGTGGCTATCATGATTTTGACCTCACTTGATTTTTCTTTGTTCATGCTACTCCAAGTTTTGATATTACTCAATGGCGCTGCTAAAGGCGATGTTTATACAGGACTTACTCAAGACAATACACCCTTCCTCACACTCTGGGTTGTTTGCTGCTCCTCCTGCGATTTCACAAAAGCTGATGCAGTTATGTTGGCCTGACTCATCACACAAAGTATGCAAAAAGATAAAAATAGATCAAGAGCTTAGGAGCATGGAAATGGCATCTTTGTTCTTTTGTTCTCATTAACTCTTAGCAACTTTTAACATCCTGTATCACTAAGACATAAACCAGGCCAATAATTAATTTTTAGTAATTTACTGTTATGGAATAGGACAAGCAATTACTACAAAGAGTAGTTTGCATACATGAAATGCAGAATAACACTCGTGTTGCTTTCCATTAAGACCAAATCCAGAACACACTTGAAGTAGGTGCCTTCAACTCCTTATTTCCCATTGATTTTTTAGAATTTAAGTATTTCCTGTTTCCATCATACAGGTAATTCCAATTGCAATACTAGAGGCAATTAAAATATGAGAACGAGAAGACCAAGTCTAGCTTTTGTATTTCCCAAGCTGTCAAGAATTCAGATCCAAAGATACAATTTAATGACAAAGGCTATGTATAAAAAATTACTTAGCTATAAGATTATAAAAAAATAGTAGTGAATTTGAGAATTTCAAAGGGAGTTTAGATATCTAAATTGTAGTGTTACGCTGATATATTATGTTGCATTTGAAGTTTCTGGATCTCTAACAAGAAACTAATTCTAGCTTCAAGAAAGAAGCAGGTACGTGTTTTTAGATCTGCTGCCTGAATGTATCTTGTGGCACTACCTATATCCAAAGATAAATACTACTCTTAATTGTTGCCATCCAGATATTATAGAGTCATTTCTACACAAAGTTCGACCACAGGAATCCTGTCCGTCACACCTATAAGAACACGGGTCAGCATTCACCTTTTATTTGTTCCAAGGAAGAATAATAAGGGAAAGAAAAAACAAAACAAACAACTAAACACATACACAAAGTCTTCCATTGGGATTCTTGGGGTCCCAGAAAGCAAAGATGCAGTTTTAAGGGAATTCAAGCTCTAAACTCAACATTCCACTCAAAAAGCTGCTGCAGTTACTAAACCTCTAAATTGCTACAAAAATAGACTGTCCGTGGCCCACAGTGAGCTGAATCTCAAAGAGCTGATCTGTTCTCCTCACCCACATTCAGTCTTGCCTGTGTCCAGTGCCTCTAAAGCAACAAACCCAGCTTTCTGCGGAACAATTTCCATGGTATTTGACACAAAATGGGAAGAGGCTGCTCCGCATTAACAACCATAGAACAAAAAGTCCATTTTAATTCCTGAAAGCAGCGGAGGGGAACTGACTCACCTCATTGATTGAAAACATGCAACAGAGGCATTATTGGTACAAACAGAATATCATGGCATCATTTAAGCACAAACGTGAAGGCACAGTGTACTCTTTCCACTTTTGTAAAAATAAAAATAAGGGAGAAAACCAAGACTGTGAGTTAGGTAATTCTAGAAAGAAGGATCTGAACCTTGTGAGGGGACAAAGCGCCATAAACTCAGCAGAGAGCTAAGAGCTATTTACCAGAGAGCAATTTAAGAACAAACACATTAATGACCAGATTCTTGTGTTCCCATCCATGTTACTTTTGTAACTTGCATTACATTAATCCCATTTGGCATCAGTAAGAACAAGGCCACACGGTAGCAGTCAGCATTAATTAAGGACACTGCCCTAGAACTAAGACACTGATGCTCCAAACACAGCATATGCAAATACTTTTTAATCAAGAAACAAAAGACCACCAGAGATCTGGCTATGGATAGCACAGCAGTAGCCATATAATTAATCCATACTGAGCAGTACCCACCTCTAAAAGCAATTCTGAAAAATTTTAAAAACTTACCTACCACCAGTTACACTGTTTGCAAGCTGAATTCATTTTTCAGCTAAAGCAGTTTCTTGAATAACAGCCAGAGAAGCAAAACTTTAATTTTAATGCAGATGAAAGATGCTTTGGTTATCAGTACCACTGTTTGTTACTGAATCTCCAGAAGTTTTCCCGCTTCTCTCTACAAAATGTAGAAAGGTAAATGCAAAGAGACTGAAAGATTCTCCATCTTGCCTTCCCACTCATCATCTTAAGTCTGTCACAACATTTCTAACTTCCTATGCTACAGAGATCAGGTTAATATTCGCTGATAGGTGTTAACTAAATCCCATAAGCAGAGCTAAGATATATGCATTGAACTTGAAACCATCGACATCCATCACTAGGAGTCATTCCTTTGAGAAATAAATCTTTTCATATGACAACCAGTAACTACAGTTCCGAAGTCTTTGCCACCAACTTAACTGCTTAAGTATTTACCATTAGTTCCGGGCAAGCAATGAGCCTTTTATTATTAAAAACTTCTGCAGGAAGAATCTAAAACTGATGGTAATACACAAGGTCATAGCCACTACATAGAGTTTACCTGCTGAGGGCGGGGGGCGGAAAATCAACTCCTTGCAATATCTATGATCACAAAAGAATATGCAAAATTTCAGGTTCAGTGATAATATTTTTGCCAAAATAATTCTTATGTTTTAAGCTTCATTCCCCAGAAACTTCTGATTAGGGTCATAAACCAACAGTTTGTGAATTTATAGCTTTTCTAATTATTAATAAATGAGCAATTTTCAGATGTTGAATCTTGGAAAACAGCTTTCTATTACGCTACCAGTCAAGACTTACTCCTTGGGTGATGTCCTAGATGACTAATATAGTCACAAGTTTTCTCCATAAAAACTGTGAAAAGTCAGAAGTATAATTAACATTCATTTAGAATATGCTATAAGCCTTTCAATTCCATTCCTCTACAAAACAAGTTAAAAATGAATGGGAAAATTATTTATTAGAGTGCTGGTGGGAAGGCTGATATTTCTCTTGCAATATTCCTCAAATTCTTTCAGATCATCATAGTTCTACTTATTTAGGCACATCAAAGCTAACACATACACTTGTGACTTCTTCATCCACTGCTAAAAAACAATGTTTTTGGATGCTGAAGTGTTTGCTACACTTTAACCAGACTTACTCAACACTAAGGCTCCAAATAGTAGCACAACTACTAAAACTCCTTCAGGTGTTTAAAGTCTGCAGGGATGCGTACAAAAAGCACAAGTCCATCATTTACACCAGGAAGTATAAAGGCTAAACTTTTACAGGAAAGCTCTTTTTATTCTTTCTATCCCAGCACTCATGGTCTCAGCTCTACATTAACTCTCAATTTATGATACAAAAGCCCTCAATTTATGATACAAAATAAAATTGTTGTCATCTGCCATCAGAATAAAATGCCAGGGTTAGCACTCTGCTTTGAAGACTGTGGAAACTTTCCCTTCCAGGTGTCGAGGTTTCCTCGCACGATGCTTCTAAACTAACTAATTGTACCCCAGATGCCCATCTCTCCAGCCTCAGCCCGTCTCAGACGTCTGCGATATATCACCAGATGTCAAGCTGCGAGATACCTAACAGCAGCAAAATGTGCTGAGTGCTGACTGTATGACACAGACCTTCTGCTGTAAATTTTTCACTTGTCTTGATTACTTATTAGTACTTCAGCGGGTTAGAGACAACACGTGTGTGTCACAGGCTGACTCCTGTTTCTCAGAGTTGCTGTGCTCAGGGTTAACAGACACTTTCAGAAGACTTGAGACAGCTTGCTCTCCAGGAGCAAAGAAAATAAGCAGCGGGTAGGGAGCTGAATTTAAGTATTTGAAAGGGGAAGGTATTTTCCTTGAAAATAAATACTTACTATAATTCTTCCTCTCTCAATCTCTTAGCAGGTACCAAAGAAAGGATTACATCATTACAGTGAATTTAATTCAACAATTCCCAAAGGTTTGACATGTCAACTGGTAACTAGGAAATTTTTTACTCTACACAGCTGGCTGTAAGAGTTAAAAAAAAAAAAAATTCAAATAGAAAAAGTTCACCTTTCAGAGACTAAGGAACAGAAGAAAACAGAAGCAACTCTTTCACAACTTCACATTTCCACAGATGATTAATCACAAAGTATACCACACTGACAAGGTAGAAGGCACGTAGGAGAACTAAGGAAATAATATCGCTATTGCTGCTCTACCATCTCCATGCAGGATCTTACAGAAGAGCTACCTAAGGAACCTGCATCTCTTCCTTCCAGGGGTAGCATAAGAGAAATAGTAGCCTAAAATAACTTTTTATTGGTCAGCATAACAATGATATAGGAAAATAAAACCAACACATATTAGAAGGGAGAAAACCAGGAAGAGGGAAAACCATAATGTTACTGAATAATCATTAAATGATTAGGAAAACTCAGACTGAATGAACCACTCATGGCTGAAAGTAGGTAGTAAAAACAAATTAAACTGTAGGTAGGGATTTACTCTGTATAATTGTAGTTACTAGATGTGGTTGCACAGTTGGTAGGCAGAAAGTGCAAAGCTGCTTGTACATAAAGAGGAAGACTGCTTTGCTATGACTCATCTTTCAAAGTAATACTGCATTGATAACAATTGCATTGACAGCAATATTTGCAATACAGCAAGTACCACATATATTCAGCAGCATCTAGATATCCATTTTATATTCCATACACAGAAATCATGTTAAATGCCATAATACCTAGAACATGCACCTAAAAGGAAAGATACATGCCAGAAGCAGTTTGGGACTATTTAAATTTCTGCAGACTTGCATAAGGTGGTGATCTTCCAGGCCCACACTGTTTTATTGCTGAAGCCAACCTAGAGAGGGATTCAAATGCCATAGAACAGACTTCATAAAATGGATATTAACTTTGAGACCATGTCCTACATACTACTTCAAACATGTTAGCAGATACGCATCATCAGCTGAATTAGGAAAACTTAATGGAAAGGACCAACACTATCACTGGCTGTCTACTCAAACCTTAACTGCTGCCTTCCAAACCTTAGCACAAGCAGCAGCACTTCCTCTGCGCAGAAGAGGCAATGCTGCTTCACAGCATTTCTCAATACTAGAAGATTCAGTGAAGACTGCACAGCTGAAGCCAGCTCAGAATGGCCCTGTGCCAAAATGTGAAGTGTACCACTAACACAGATGGATTTTTGATTTACCTGTCACCAGTCAGAACAATTACAGTGATGCTCATAAATTGTTGTATACATTTGTTAGTGATACTAAAAAGTGGGAGCAGTTATAAGAATATATGCTATTAAGACAATTACAATTGTCACTACTGCTTGCTGTGTTCCCTCTAGCATTAAACCGAAATAGTAGCACTAGCTTCTGCTTTCAATTATTTCTTGATCGACAGGTCATTGCACAGTAAGTAGTTCTGTTGTACTATTTTCTCTGTGGAGGACTGTACACAGCAGTAGTCTCAAACAATAATAACACTGCACCCACAGTTGCTGGAGTATATATATGATGTTTATCTCACTATAAGAAACTAAATTATTTCATGATGTTTTACAATGTCTTTGAACATAATTGGCAAAAGAATACAACTTTAGCTATATACTTTCTGAAGAAATTCAACCATGGAAAGGAATAAACACAGTGCAATTTCTTTTCTAGAATTAAGACTATATTTACAGTCTACACATCTTCTGAATTATATTTGTAACTTTTATTTTAATTTTGATTTTAAGCAGCAAAAAATTGTTCACTTTGGTTACAGAATCATAGTTTGAATGTTGCTAAATCAAAATAAATTTGTATTCTTAAAAAGTGCAGCCTCATAGCAAAGCAGTATATGATTTCAAGATGAATTCAGTTAATAGTTTCCATTAAAATAAAATATATTAGCATGTCTCACATGGGTAATTCCAAATAAAAATGCAGCATTAGAAGCATAGAAATTTAAGTCCTGAAAGAGTTTACAGGAGTCACACACACACACAAAAAATAAAATAACAAAAAACACACACACACACAAAAAAAAAAAAAAAAAAACCAGACAGACCAGAGATACACTCGTCCCTGAAGTGAATGTTTAAAGCATTCAGACAAGGAGTAGGATATGTAAAGAATATTACCACTACCTCCAATAAATATACATTGGTCCAAAACAATGACCACAAGGGTCAAATAAGGGTACTTGTGCTAGGTAGGAGTGCAAGGTACTGGCCCTTAATTCAGAAACCGTTTGCCCACGCTGCTGTTTTGTGAATAATATTTCTTGGTGACCCTGGACATCTCCTCCGGAAGTTTTGGGGTTTTATTAAATATACCCAAAAGAAAATTTGTGTCATTAGAACTAATTAAGACTCCTGTTTCTTTTACTTTATTGCTTAAGGAGGAGAAAAAAGGAAAAGAGTGGCTTAACTGACTTACACAGATCTTTTGCTTGGATTAAAGAATTCCAATTTCAATTATTTATCCAAAAGCAGATAGCAAGTCCGCAGCACAAGTCATTGATCAATATCAATATCACATCTGCATGGGATTTTGATACCGGTCTTGACAGCATTACTTTAGACCGCAACACAAGTATTTGTCTTAACGTGCATTGCAGCTATAAGAAGAGTTTTGCATTTCCACTTGATTTTCTAGGTAGTGGTATGGCATGACACCCAAAAGGAGAAGTGATTAAAGTTGCCACTGGAAGAACAGTTCAGGATATTATAAATTCATGTAGTTTTGACAGATAGAATGCAAAAGTAGCTATTGTTTTAAGAAATATTTTTTTGCCTGGAAGTACTTCACAAAGATGAACATGAAGTATTTGACAACCTGGGATATAAGTCTGGCTGAATTAACAGCAAGCATCTTCAACCACTGTTAACCTGAAAGTTTTATTTTCTTGCTGAGTATTGGTCCCTCTGTGCTTACTGGTTACTGTCACCAGACTTCTCATGCTCTTTTTCAAAGAGGCACTGATTATGGATACAAAAATTTGATACTGCAGAAGCTAAAAGAGAAGCTTGCAGAGCTAATCTATATGCAACTATCACATTTACAGCCCTTCCTCAGTTAGAGAGGAGCCAGAATACTTCACAGACACTGCACTAGCAAAGTAATTCAGTCGACTTCAATCCCTCTTACAAATTAGCTATCAACCAGCAATTTTCACTGCAAAAATACTATAACAATTTACTTTTCCATAGAAAACCAATTCAATTCAAGCAATTGCTATTCAACAGCATTTTTCAAGTAGGAGTAAGCAGACAGATTTGTCAGTTGGCATGTCCAGAAAGGTCTTTATATGTTATTAATATATTTTCCTACATTTTACATGGAATGTATGCTATCTGAACATATTATGGCCTATCATAAAAACATCAAAATAACACATTGGCTCCATCATTTTACTCAAAGGAAAGAAAAAAAGGCTCTGAGGAAGGGAGGAGGACATCTGCAGTGCTTCCTTCCATGAGGAGTCACCCCTCCTTCTAAAGCAAGTACCCAGAACTCCTACCAATAACCAGGACTGCTTGTTGATTAGAGAGCAGGATTTAAAAATCAATGGGCTTTAAAAAGATCAGAGTCAGAGCCATGATTTAGGGCAACTAATATTAGAGGATTGGAGCATCTGTCTTATGGGAAGAGGCTAAGAGATAGGACTGCTTGGCCCCAAGGTGACAAGGCACAGCAGGGGAGTACATTTTAGCAATATCTAAAGCCAAACTCTTCCCCATGACATCCAGTGAACAGACAAGAGGCAAACTGCAAGAAAGAAGTTGTCTGCTGGAAATTGTTAAGCATTGCTGCAGGTTGCCCAGAGAAGGTATGTAATCTCCATCTCTTGAAATACTCCAAACCCAGCTGGACAAGGTCCTGAGCAGTGTCTTGGTCGATCCTGTCTTGAGCAGAGGGGGTGGATTTAGAGGGCTTCCAGAAGTCCCTTCCAAACTCAATGATTACATAGTCATTTCTCATAAATTATCAACAAATTAATGACTCTAAAAAGCTGCTTCCTCATTGATTCCTTGAGATTGAATATGAAATAATTCAGAGTTTGTATGTTATTTGAGTGAAAAAATAGCTAACTAGGAAAGCTAACCCCACTTAATATGATGTAGCTTCACAGTCTGAGATGCAGCCTTTATTTGTGTCCGTAAAACAATGTTAGAATCAAATAGTAATGAGATGTTCTATGTATCTAGGTTGCTTAATTTATATTATGGAAGTAGACATTGGCCCTTTTCTCTTTCAAATTGTAATTTTTTTTTTTCCCCCCCCAAAGAGGTCTAATTTGTAAGAAGAAAAATAAAAGGTCAGCCTAAAGGTCCATCTAGCTCAATATTCTGCCTTCAATAACAGCCAACAGCAGATGTCTGGGGCAAGTTATAAGACTGTCCCACATGCATAGGGATATTTCATCAGAACATTCTCCTATCATCCATGATTCAGGGCTCTGATTTCCTTACAAGTGTTTTTTTGGAAAAAAAAAAAAAAAAAAAATAATAAAATTTGAATTTTTCTTGTTTGTCACATTCCTTTTGAACCAACTGAACTTTATCTACAATGCACTGATCGAGGACATCAACATCTTAGCTTCCCACTGTGCAAAGAACTATTTTCTTTACTCACTCCTAGTCCACTGCTTGCTAAGTTTGATACGCCTAATCTCAGGATGGAAGAGAGGACTTCTCCCTGCTCTTCCCGTGCTGTTCATACCTTGTCTCAGTTAACGCATGAGGCTCAGAGGCTCCTAGTGTAACTGAGTAGTCTTAAAAACATAGTTCCATTCCTCTCATTATCCTTTGTAGTAGTGAGGGATCTTCTCTAGATATTGTCCAGTTCCACCATAACTTCCCTAAGACGAGGAAACCAGATGTACATGGACTATGAATTTATGGAATGGTATAATGCTGCTCTCCATTTCAGTATTTATTAATGTAATAAATCTTTACATTTTGCCTGCCTTTTTAAAAAATACTATTCTCAATAACTTTAATAAACTATGAAAAACATCAATATCTTGTTTCAGAACCTATCATTTTATATGTAAAACTAGGGCTTGTCCAGGATACCTGAAACACAGTGAAAACCATGATGTTTTACTTAGCCACATAATTTTAGCATCACTGTCTATCAGGCTCTCAAGCTGTACTTTGCAGGTGTGTTTGCCAGCATTTCACAGTAAATACATTCATCACACATTTTCTCTCTAGATACCTTATTCTTTTTGGAATGAAATACATGACTAACAAAGACAATGAATCTTTACTTGTTTTACATCTGGGTAAAAATGGCTCCCAAGTCAATAAAGCTAACATTGACATCTGCACATTTTGGAAAGCAAACTGAAGTCAAGTTGAATAAACTAACTAACTGCACCTCAGCATCCCCCCTTTATGGCATCAAACAGTTTCCTATAACTCCCAATCTAATTGTATAAAAAGCATTTTTTTGATTGTACAGTAGGCTAGTTGATCTTGCCAATTCAAGAATAAACTAATGAAAATAGCCTACTATTCTTTTAAATTCAGTAGTTTGGCAGGTGGACTTTTAATTCTGGCTTGGTTTTGAATTGTGTTAAATAAACAATGAATCAGAAAATCATTTCTTTACAAAGGAACATTGTCAAAATAAATTCTTGGATGTAAAATCTTAAAAGAAATTTTGTTCTAGAACAGGTACTTACTATTCTTGGGATGAAACTAAAGTGAAAATTAAATTTTATACCAGTGAGTATGATTCTTATTTAAGAAGATTCAGTTTGCAAATTTTCAGACTCCTTAAAAGATCATACAGGTCTCCTATAGGACCATAACCAGACATTTATCAATTCCTTCGTCTTACTGACTTCCCCCAAACCAGCTAAGCAATTCCATAACTTCAAACTCAAATTTGTAACCAGTTCAGGACCAATTCAAAAGTTACTCAGATCAGCAATGTGCAATTTCATGCTGAAGTGACAAAAAAGTTTTATTGTATTACCTCCTTCAAACAGAATTCTGAATATTTTCAAATTTATAGTTCTGACAGGTTTCATCTTCAACCTTTTTATTATCATGATGGGTATTTTCAGTTGATCCAAATCTTTTGTTAATTAGTCTCTAATAACGTTGCTTCAGGACAGCTACAGTATGAAAAAGTCACTACTGGAGTGCAAGACATACTTTGAGGACCATATGTTCCGCAGCGAAATGGAAAACATTCACGGAACACAATGGCACAACAAGGAAGATTGGAACTCTGAGTGTAGTTTTGCAAAAGATTAACTCCTTTTAACCCTAGATCAGCATGCAGAACAGGCACCCAGTTGCCTTTTTTTTTTTTTTCTCCTTAAATTTAACTGCAACGATTATGTTTCCTATCAGAAAAAATAGATAGTAGTATTTGACACAACATATTTATGGTTGATAGAAGCCAGTGGTTCCAAGCCCAGTACATGCCAATGCCAGATTTGACTGGCATCCATTCACAATGTCCTGCTTTTTAGATAAAAACAATAACTAAATACATACTACAATGCTCTTGCATTAACTGTCAAACTGACCACAGTCCCAATGCTGGAATTCCCACACACATGCAGAACACATTGATGCAGCCCCTGAGTAGAAAAGATGCTTTATTACTAAGCAGTTCACATTTTTATGTATTCCTTAGGGAATATTCAGTGCAGGCTTATGTTATCAGCCTGACAACTTCTGTCTTTTGTTTTGTCTCTAACAACCTGCAAGGATAACTAAACCAAGAACGCAGCATGTCTTAGTGACTGCAGAATCTTCTGGACGGACATCAGAAGAATGGCATGGCAGCAACTCATTCCTCTTGAAAGAGCAGGAGGAAATCTCCAGCACCAGATGTCCGGCTAATCCAGCCTCAGAGGCAAAAAACAAATAATCAAAAAAGGCAAAAATAAAAACACAGCGAGACTGCTGAAGAGATACATCTATTTGAGACCTGACCAATTGCAAATCCTCAAGAACAAATGCAAAAGGAAGCAAAACACTGGAATATGGCAGTCAGAATTTCAACCACCTTCGTCCTCGTGGAAGTGAGGTATCCACATTGCAGCATTATTTTTGATTGCAAATAAAGCTTTTAAACATAATTTCTACTACAAAATCCATTGCCATTTTGCCAAACTGAAAATGAGTTACAGACCAAGTATGGGACAAATACGTACTCTAATCATAAATTGTTCTTAATATACACTTAACTCAATGAGTGATTACAATTGTCAGATTAAAATAATCTAATAGTCTTGAGTAGTCACTGTAAGAAAACAAACAAATAAATCAAGAAATAAAGTACCAGGCAACTGACTTTTCCTACTATGAAGAAGGAATCTGCAGTTAGTCTGATAGGTCTGTGCCTCTAAGGTGAGCAAACTGTACCTCTACACAGCATTAAACAGGTACATCACAAGACAGATTTTAGAAATAGGTTAAAAAGCAGGCTTGCCATGAACTCTAGATGTGATACTATGAAATTGAACAGAAAAATTCAGGATTTTTTTGTATGTTTGGCTTTAAGACAAGAAGACTAAAGCCACTAACAAGCTTCAGCAACTATACATTGACCAAGTGCTCATCCACTAACTTGAATGCAAAAGGAAATGAGTACAGCTCCAGAACTGACATAACCTGGGTGTCCTCATCAGGTTCTTCCTCTTGGTACAGGTCAAAGACCCACAGGCTAATCTAGAAATTCCAATGATATTTTGAACCAAGGTCTGTCACTGGCATCCTCAAGAAGCTCCCAACACACTTCTTACATAATGCACATGTGAAAGTTCTGGTTTTCCTCAGAAATATAATCAAGGTTTCCTCACAAGAGGAAATAAAGACTGTAGATTTCACCTTCTGAATAGGAAGAGTAATATGTAGGTGTCATTTGTGACCTACCATCAGCTGGCAGGTGGTATTTAGTGAAAAAGCATTCAAAGCCTCCCACATCAACTTAACCTTATTTTAGTACTTACACTATAAATAATTGTAAATTTCAAAGGCTAGATATAGATATTAAAGGTTATGGATTATTATAAACACTACCTTATATTTTTGGATACAGTTGATGTATACATTTTCTTCATCTTTTAATGCAAACATTAGATATTCACAGTTGAGCACTTTTCAGAAATTCCTGCTGTGTCTCTGAAATGCTGCAAGTCTCAATTGCATCCTTTCATGGGAATTATTTTAAAACTATCTAATTACAATAAAAAAAGGTGGCCTTGATTCAGGAGACAGCTTAGATCACCAAATGATCATATCTTTGTATTTAACCTTTCCCCAAAAATGCATCTTCAAAATACAAAATGAGCAAAACAAACTCTATTATTTGATAGTGATTACTGTTATTGTAAAGTAGTTTAACTAATATTGCTTGTTTCGGTATATGTCTATTATATTGGAAGAATATATAGAGTATGGTGACATGTATTCTTGTCAAATATGGTGACAGGTATTCTTGTCAAACAAGTATAAATTTAGCACAAAATTTAAAAGGCTACAAGAAAAATTTACATTGCAAATCCACTAGAACCCAAATTGCCAGGGTGTTTCTTAACCTCCATATTGGTTGAAACAGGAGGGAGAGGGGAAAGAGGGAAAATAGCTAAGTTGCTGCCCAAGTCAGTTCATGACTGACCACAGGAGACACCAGACAGTAGTTGTTGGAAGACCTCAGGCCAACTCCAACATCTGTGTGGCTGAGGGTTACAGAGATAGGTGGGACCCTCAAAATCCCAGATCTCAGCTTGCTAAACAGTCACGCATGCAAAGACATCACAAGTTAAAGGTATGTAAATGCTTGTACTACAGGGTAAAAAAAAACTTGTAAAGCTAATAGCAATTTTTAGTTCCCTATTAATCTGTCAGATGTCTAACAATCAAGATAGGATCTGTTGATTGGTGTGTTTTCAAAACCTGACTAAACAGTTCAATCATTCTCCAAAAAAATAACAAAAGACACATACACCATTTGCCAACAGAGAAAAATAACCATGTAAAGATATGGGGTGGGAAGCCTGACAATAGCTGTAAGGATTCCCTTACACTTCCACCTTCATACTTCAGAAGGATGGTTTCTATTTGTACCTTTATTTAATAGTATAAAAAAAAAAAGACAACAATCCAAACACACACTGATAAAAACTTTTAAAAATACACTTGTTAGCATTGTGCACATGCTGATATATAAATTTCTTTTAAAATGATCTTAAATATTACCAAAATTAGAGTTTTGTATGTTCAAGAGAAACAGCAAATAAAAATTTCATTCTGAAAACAAGAGGTGGATTCCACTAGAAATGTGGAATTCCTTCCATTAAGCAGGTTATAGTCTCAGTTAACATAAAGCAGTAAAATCACCACAGAGTTTACACTAATAGAAAATAAGAGTCCAAAGGAAGAAAAAAAAATTTTTTGAACCCATTGTAAGAGTTACATTCATCTACAAACTTTTTTTTTTTTACATTACAGAATTACATAAGACAGAAAGATTTAATTAACATGCCTGTATGTGGGTTCTCATACACTTCCCTACCAGAACAAATTCACAAAAGAGTTATTAGCTGAAACCTTCATCTTCAGAATATGTTCTAATAAACTATACGTGGACAAAACTTGGGTGAGTTAGAGCTTACTGGTGAGAAAATGCCAAAGTTCAGCGTTTGCATACACTGAACACTATCAATCATGTTTTATCACCAAACCCAGTATAGTACAGGCATCTAAGGAGTGCACTGTATGATGGAATCCACAAAAGCCATGCCCACTTTTTTCTTCACTGTACATATATTGCTTTAAATGCAAACTACCAGATTAGCCCAAAACTACCACCCACATTCTAGGCCAAAGTCTTCATTTGTTCTCTGTTGGAGTCTTCATCTAAAGCTTTTTGTCTGTTCTAACTGGATGTCTTTCAAATTTCTCCTTGGATCTTTTTAAATATGTGATATTAGCCTCCATGCTTGTTCAGGAAGCATAATGACCATGTAGTTGGTTCTTACATAGTTTAAAGTCTGACTTTGCTTTTCAAAATAATTTAAATTCACAGATTTGTCCTTACTGTTTTTTTTATAAAAACACTCTACTGTGTATGATTAACTATCACCAATTTTATTCTCTTCTGCATTTAATTATTGTAGTTTCTGCTATCTTCAAAAAAACAGAAGATACAGTTCCACACACATTCTCATTCTGAAAGGTCCATCTTTTTTCAATGGTGTTACTTTCCCTTAACAATTAAAGTGTAAACAAACTAAGCATACAAACAATTGAGAAAAGTTGTTGCTCCAAATTTTTTCTTCAATTTGTGAAAGTCAATAACAATTTTGCCAAAGAAAGTATGCAAATCTGCTAAGTACCTTTAAAGTGAAAAACTAACTTATAATGCACAAAGATCTTACCCATAGCTACTAATTCCCATTGTAAAATTACAAGCTTAGTATAGAAAAACAAGGACTAGTATATGGCTGAAAAACAGGTTTAGTAACCATAAAGCATTTAGCAAAGAATATTTTTCACTTTAATACAGCAAAATAGAAAAAAATATTACAGAAAAGCACATTTTACTCTGTAGAATTTTCTGCACAGGAGACCAAATATATACACAGAAACAAATTTATAACTGATCTGTGCTACGGCAGAGACCCATGTTACTTTATGAAAAGAGCACCTGATACTTTTGGTTTCAGGGTTACATGAGAGAAATCACTGAAAGGGAAATCAAAACAGCATTTATGAATACATAGACTCTGTCAGGAAAGATGATGTCTATTCAAACAAAAAAAAAAAAAAAAAAAAGAAAAAAAATCCTGATTCAGTCCTTTCTTCAGCCACTTTATTCTTGCTCTCCTCAAATATACAAATTCAGCATATCTCAAGGCAAATATAAAATCACACTGTTGAGGTATTTGTCACAATCTCACTTTTAACCCCATCATTAATGGGGCTTTGTTAAACCATTGTAAACTTTTATAAGGAGACAATATGATCTGGTATAAAAAGGAGTATCAAGTGCAAGTTTTCCACACTCTGCTTCTTCAGTCACTACTGTGAAGCTGCACTGACCCTTTTCAAGTTTTATTAACAAGTAAATCAAGTTATTCAACAGCCAACCAGCAATCATTCATTCGTTCAGTACAATAGTTACATTCGTATTCCATTATGAAATGTTTGTAGGTCTGCAACATTAAACAAAGGCAAAGTTAAAGCCCCTGAAAAAAATTAAACTACAATTCAGGAAACTACAATTAAACTACATTTGAAAGCAGATTAATCTAAAACAGCTAAATTCATTTAATATGAACCAATAATTGTTATTATCCTCAGCTGTCCACATAACTCTTCAATTCAAGATTACTGCTACTCCCATCAGGAACAACTGAGGAATAAGGAAAGCAAACTGCAATAAATCAGTAGTTAAGTCAGCATAAGACCATGAACCAAAATCAGCAGCAGTTTACATTAACATCTATATAACCTGAGGCAAAAAAACAGCTGTTCCTGCTGGTTACATCAGCATCTAAAATTACCATGTCTCTTTTCCATTTGAACAACCTGCAATATCCTGAATTTTTACATTTTTATGGTTGTCCAACAACATAACAAACTGAAAAACTTATAACACATTAATGCTACTAGACAGCTACTAAGATCAAAAAACAATAAGAAACAATTTACATGTAGCAGAAGCAAGAAAAATACTTCCTAAGGTTGAATATGCTGTATATTGTAAAAATTGCATTAAAAACAAATTTTTCATTTTAATTGGGTAAAAAAAAATAAAACAAAGAACTATGACATTCTTTGCAAGAATTTTTCAAATACTAAAGGTTGCAGTTAGGTATGGGGAGGAGAAAAGAAAAAGTGTATGAATTATCAGTTAGCTTTTGCTAGTGCTCCTTTGGTCAGAAAGTGAAATAAAAGCTTCTTCTATCACAGTTTTATCATGACTTTGACTGTTACAGTTCCCTGCACACTACGGCCTTCTTCACTAAAGGAAAGGCTGGGCCTGAGGGAAGTAGTATCATCTGTGAAGAATGAACACCTGCTTCTGATCCCAGTGTTCAAAAACTTAAATGATTTAAACTCAGCATCTTGGAATTTTCATTTTTTTTGCTTTACTTTGGAGTTAAACTAGCAATAAAGACAGACAGCTCATGTCATTGGGCTTCCACTGAATCTTTTCAAAGTGATGCTGACAGCTTTTAATGCTTCCTTTATGCCCATGGCCTACTTGACTACCCTTCACTCTTATTTCTGGCCCAGAGAAAAGCCTAATCTCCCCAAAACTATATGTTAAGTCATAAAGTGTTATTTACAGAATCTCTAAATATTCTCTATAGTCTATGTTAAAATAGCAACAAGACTGCAATGCTTAAGATTATCACCAAGAAAATCAGAAATCATCTTGCAGTTTTCAAAGAAACATCATTATCACCGACTCAGTTGATATGATCTAATACTTGCTAGACACATGAAAAAACATTTTTTATCTTTTTTTTCTCCAAATCAGGAAACTTTTTGAGAAAAATAACAACCACCACCACACTATTTAAGAATTGTATTCAGACTATTTACTCACAAGGATCTTTAGAGCAAGCTGCTTATAACTGAAAGCCCTCCTTGGTACTTCCAACTTTTTGAGACTCAAAGTGTTAGTATTCCATCTTGATTCTGTAATATTATCCTTCTCCAGCAATTTCATGAACACATTAGAACAGATAAGAGATAATACCATACCTTCAAATCATTTTACATTATGTGTTACAATTAAACTCCGAATTCAAAAATTTCAAATCCCAACTTTTTCACACAGGCATAAGAGACAACAAAATATGCCTTAATGTAGCACTTTAACAAATATAACACTATTATTTTACCCTCAAGCAGTTCTTTACAAAAGTTTTGAATAAGGAAATAAGAATTGCAGCATGTTTCAAACGCCAAGAGGTAGTTCAAGTAAGTAACAAAACACAGAGCCATGACCCTCCAAAGAAGCACAACCCTACCAGCTAACTGTAACAGAAAAGGATACACAAACATACCTGCTATTCCCAATCCTTAAAAACCAAAGCAGCCAAGGAGCAGCTAGGCCAGCTGCTACCTCAGAATCACAGAGCTGGCAACTGAGCCCACCACCATAGCTGGGAGAACACCCTCAGCAAGGGATTCAAATCACCTGTCTCATCAGTGGTGATGAGGCACACCTGAGCTTGAGCCAGCAAGTCAACCCGTAGGGTAGACTATGGCTGGGCAGGATGATGGGAACAGGCTGCACAGCAGTCAGCCCATGGATCAGCTCCAGATCGGTGGAGCTGGGGGTGGGTCTAGAGATGGAGCTGACAGCCTTGGGTTAGGATGAAATGGGGTCCTGGGCCTATGCAGAAGGTGGGGAGAAGCCTCAAGGGAAAATAGGGCCCCAACAGCTTATTAGGGCCCTCAGAAACCTAACAAAAGCCATCTGATTTCCTGGAGATGTGCACACAGGAGGACTTCAGGAATCAAGAATAAATCTTGAAGTGAATAGACAATTAATACATGATTTATATAAAATTTTCCTTTTTAAATGCTATCAAGAAACTGGCAATTTCATTCTGTTCCAGCTCAAGTTTTTCCATTTGTTTCCATCTGCAGACTATAGATTGCTGCAGTGACCCACTCTGGGAAGAACATGAGATCAAAGTACATGATCTTTTTCCAAAACAGATTAAAGAAAAACAATTTTCCATGTTGGTGTCACAGCACAAAGTCAGGTGAAGATAAGCAGTACAAAGAAATTACAAGTTAAGTCACAAAACAGAATCTGGAAAATCAAGAGATATTAACCCCAGCATTAAAATTATTAAGACTCCACCAACCTGCAAATAATATCTATTTTGCATGGAATCAATTTACTTTCCTCCAAAGACTGATCTCAGCCAAATTTCTTAATACAAAATTAAGGGGAAGAAGAGAGGGAAATCAATACAGCCAAAATGAGCCTTCTTAATATCCAGCAGTATGAAATATTTTCTCCCTGAAAAATTCAAAATTGGAGCTCTCTCTGCCTCAAAACATAAGTAAATGCAATAGGGAAGACTGAAAAATAGATGGGCATTTTAAAGCACGAAACTATCCATAATTACATAATATTTTCCTCTATCTTAAAAAGAATTGAAGCTTGTATTACAAGGTATAGCTCAACAACTAAAGAATAGAAAGAAGGATTCATGTTTTTAAGAGACTCAGGCAAACACTTGCAAAGAGCAAAAAGGAAATGGCAAACCTCTTAACCTTTGCTGTTTTAGCTCACAATTAATGGGGTAGGAGATAAGAGGGCTTTATCAGAAATAATAAGTCAATAAGTTTATAAAACATATAGGCAAACCTCTGTATATTAAGCTCATTAAAAATGAAACAATGATATTAGAAAAAAAAAAAAAACACAACGGAAAATATCCTGTATTGGGTTCTTTAAAAAAAAATAAAGAAAAAGAAAGAAAAAAGGAAATGAAGAACAACTCTGTCTCTGTTCTTCTCTCCAAGCTAGAAACAAGCACTCGCTCAGGATCTCCTGAGCTAGAAGCTGCCTTTGGACAAGAGTCGCCCACTCTTACCAACAGACCCATCTTCCACAAGAGTTGCATCTAATACTTTTTCCAATCCATTTATAATTTGACATCTGTAGTACCCAGGGAGAAGATTTCCATAATTTATTTATGAATTGTAAGGAAAAATAAAAAAGAAAGATTTGATTTTCCTTAAACTTCTACACGATATATTTATTGATTTTGAGATAACCTCTTAAACAGAATACAATTTGAATGGGACATGCAAGCGACAATAACACTTATGGATAATCAATATGGCCTATGCCAAAAGAATAATTGCATTGCAGTAGTTTGCCTAAAGACAGAAACAAGAAGATGAGTTGACATTATAGCAGTCATCAGGAAAATAAAAAGCTGTTGAAAAAATAGAAACGGAATCATTTGTTTTTCATGTCCACAGTGAATAAGCAGTAGGCTTAAACTACACTTAGGTAGCCCAAAGCTTGATATTAAGGAGGAAAAAAAGCCTTTTAATGGCAGAGTTATTAAAATAGGCTGTTTGGGAAATGATATGGTCCCTCCAGTAGAAAGCTGGATGAGAATCTCTCTGAAATGACACACGCTCTGTTCCTCCTGCATAGACTGTGCAGGAGGATGGCACCGAGGGGCCTCTTCCGATGTCCCTTCCGACCCAGAATAACTTGAATGTTACTGCTAGGACCGTGCAACTAGAAAGTGAGGAAATCAACAGGCATCTAATACTATCTTAGTCTGGTATTCAGTTTCCTGACTTCATATTATTGAAGAATACTCAATTTTCTCTCTCATTCATAAAAAACATACACCGCATTCCAATAACCTGAAACACAGCAAAGTAACTAGACAGTGAGGGTATACAGAATTTATAAAGGCATTTACACTCAGTAATTATGCTTTTGCACTGAAGTTTCAAGACACTGCAATAATATCCGCTAGAAACCAACTTTCTATACTCTTTAAATTCAGAATACAAATTAGAGAACAACAATCTAGTCTTTTTGGCAGATATTCTGCATTTGCCTTCTGGATGATGTATTGCTGATAAAAATACATGATAACATTATAATTTGGGTTTTTTTGGTGGGGGGCAGGGGAGGATGGAAAGGAGGGAGCAGGGAGAAGGTAGAGTCATTTGAAATAAAGAACCTGTTCCTTCAACCTAAATTCTTTGTTTTCTTGCATTAGCTTATAAGAATGACCAAAACAAGACATGTTTAGCACAAAATGCAGCAAGACTGTAGCTGTTGTTTTTTACACCTTTCCAGATGCACATATTGAAGAGAGTAAGAGAGTTTTTATAAAACAGAATTCAATTTAAATGGACACATCTAGACAAAGTGTATTTTTATGGCAACAAAATAATGAGTGTCTTCTGAATAAGTTTTTCATTTTTTATTTCTGCTAAAACTAGCCAAGTTTAGGTATCTCAGATGCCAAAACTTTTGCAGGTAATTAGCTGTAAATATATGATCCCATTGATATAAATAAGGGCTATAAAGAAATATCAGCTACTATGGAAAGTGGTGGCAGGAGGGTTCATCTCATGGAGGCCAGCATTACCCTTGCATGTGCTGATAAAGAATTACACAGACAAATCTACCAACTTCATCACTGCAAAGCTAAAGATACAAGTATGTAGCAAATCTCTCTCAACATAAATGGTTTATATTTTTTTTTAAATTGCCAGGCTTTTCTCAAATCTTCCAAGCTTAGAAAATAAAACATTTATCATAAGAATCTTAAAAGAACTGAAATACAATGCAAATTACTTATAATCACTTCATTCATAAACTTTAAAGAGACTATACTCAGAAAACATTTTTTCTTTTTATTTAACCATAGGGGAAAAGAGAAGTAGTAGTAGAGGAAATGTAGAAAATATATAATGTTTTCTATTTTTAATCCCATTTTGTGTAAGAAAAAGTGTTTCTGATCGTCTCTACTATAAAGACACTAATCTTTATGATACTAAATTCATGTCATACACCTGGCTATCCATTATAAAGCAAATATTATTGCTCATCTATCTTGTATATTTAAAGAAAACAACACGGAACATCCATATGAAATTTGTTCTTCAAAACAACAAATGAGCATCACAAGTAGATAATCACAAATAGGAATACAATTATACCGTCTACATTGTATTATACTAGAATCATCAATAATGAAACTTCTTATAATAATGAGCATGCTGCCAGGTTAGCATAAGAATAAATGATCTTAGCAAAGTCTTCTGCATTAACTACCACATATTATCCTGTTCCTACTCCCACAAAGTGCCATGCAAATTTCACAAAGCCACTGATGCCATGCAATATATTAATTAAAAATCAAATATCAAAGTGTGCTTTTATTTTAGAAGTAAAGTACCTTGCAATGAAACCCATAGTTGTATGTGTAAAATCTCGGCACATTTAGCCATACATCTCTTTAACTGAAAAGGGTACAATGTTAAGTGCAATGTTTTACCATGCATCTTCATCAGGATCAGTGAAGTTGTCACATTGCTGACACAATAATTTAACTTTCTCAGGCTCCCCAAGGGCCAGTAGACCTATCTCACATGCTTATGTGAAGAAAGATTGGCCAACATAGCAATACAAAACTTCTCAGAGAGGGAATTCTGTCTCTTTCTAGACACAGGTAGCTTAACTGTAGTGGTGTTCTGCAAGATGTGATCTGTTGGCACCAACAACCTCCAAGATGGACAGGGAGGGTGAGGGCATGCTAACATACCTCTAACAACAAACCAATGGAATTAGCAGCTTGGCAAGATGAAAGTCCAGAAGAAAGTTTGCAGATTAACATCAGCTTGCTTTTTTGACAAACAAGTGAATTGCTGTAATAAGAGCTCATCTTGAAACTTTCCCATGTTTGACTGCTTCTAAACTATCTCCTCTTACAACAGCTGAGTGAGAATCTGAATGTTCTTTACAAAATGTTTGAAAAATGTGTTTTGGAGAGTTGGAAAATCTAAGACTGTAATATTTTAACCAGTAACATGAAGACTTTCTAAGAAAATCAGATCATGCAGGATTTGAAAACTCATCATTACCTGAAGCTTCCCAAAGTGGAATAAAACTTCCAATGCTTCTAGTCTTACTTAGCACATTTTTATCTGTATAAAGAAATTTTATGTGCCTGGCTTAGATATTTTCTAAATCCCCTCTTCAACTTCAGTGCATAACCTCTAATTTTTGCATTTCTTACTTTCAAAGCAGATTATCAGTTTTTGCAAAATCTTCTTCATTCAGAATCCTATACAACTCCATGAATATTCATTTCTCATGGGCTTTAAATCAGAGTATCAGTAAAAACAGTACACTTCTCAACCCCCTTGGCAAAAGGACTGAATCATCTTAAAGTTGATGAGTTGATTTCACTTGAAAGTAGAACCAGCAGTTCACTACAGTATTAAACCATTTGACCAGTTACAGTACTCTTGCTATTATAATTCCACTTGCTCTTGGAACCAGTTTACTGTTTATCACTAGCTTTATTTAAGCCATGTGTTTCTAGGAAACATGTTTAACGCCTCAAATTATACTGTAAAATATCTCTTCTAAGTAGATGATAAAAATATAGAAAATACCTCAGCAGTCTCAAGAAAAGTGTGCTGCGTGTTTTGAAAAGTCTTTTCTTTCTTCTAAGTCATTCGGATTTGTAGCTTCTTTCGTTTTTATGGATGTAAATGCACACATGTCCAAACCTCCTACATTCTCACTGAAGCTGTTCCATTAACTCAAAATTGCATTCAAATGGAACCACTAAGAATCAGCATCTTTTTGTGATGCTTGTGTAGAAAATTTACTTGTTGTCCATTGAAATAATTAGTACTAGAATCCATTTTGTGCTCTTACTATTTTGGACATGGTATGTTAAATATTTTTAAACACGGAAACTAACATCTGGAAGATGATTTGTGCACAGTAACTATCTTAAGCTTCAAACTCCATGTTGTCCTTGGGCTGGGTGTTTTATATTAGCTACCCTTTTTTCTAGTTTATGATCAAGGGAAAAAATGAAGGGAACATGGTGTTACTTGTCTGTTAAATAACTTTTAGATAGTTACTTCCATTAAGAGGTGAGACTAATACTTAATTTAAAGGCACTACAGGGCACTGGAGTTTGGACAAAGTATATTCATAGGTACACAGAGATGATAAGGATGTGAATCCCATCTCAGCAGCAGGGACTGTCTGGAAGGATAAATTAGGAATGAGAATTCTGCCCTAATTCTGATCACAGCATATGTGGCCTTGAGGTAATATCTATCAGTGACTGCTTTTATGTACAGGTACTGAGATCTTCACTGGAGATGACATATCATCAATTTGAAATCAATTACTCTATTTTGGGATCCCCACAACCATTTACAGCATTGGTCATGGCCATGCTAAGTGCTGTGAGGCACTAAGCACGGAGATTTCACATTTAACCATCTCCAAACA
>JAUBNY010000146.1:4652657-4668076 GCA_032275445.1 Crypturellus soui | reverse complement strand
AGCCCCTTAATCCTAATGCCTTTCACTGCTGTTCAGGAGAGGAATGACTGGTCACAGGAGATAGGACAAGCTTCAGCACTTGGGATATAACCTGCTAAAACTAAAAGCATTGCTCTTTGATGAAGGCTGGAGAAAAGGAAAATACTAAGTTTATATATGTACACCCAGAATCATTAAAATCTGTCAAAGTCTATTTCAGCTATCATCTACGTACTGACAGTAAAGCCAGAAGTCAAGGGACCCTCATCTTCTTGCGGCCAATGCTCAAAACGAACAATATTTTGCACCCTGAGTATAGAGTTGCTATTCACATTAATATAAATCCCACCCAGGTGTTCACCGCTGCTAAGACCAAGCCCTTATTTTAAAAACCTTTTAAGGTATATTAGCAACTTATGTGTGAAAAGGAAGTCAATTTCTTATGTTTGCAAACAAAGAAGCTGATACTTAAGATTCAAGCACTCCCTGGCCTGACCCTCACTTGCTGTCATGTCAGTTGCTGCCACATTGCCCCGTCTCACCTGCTGCCATGCCAGCAGCCAACTCTGTGCCGTGCCGCCCGCCATGTCAGTGGCTGTCACTGCGCCTTGCCCATCCCCGCCATGTCGGCCACTGCGTCTGGGCCTTGCCTGGGCGGGTGCCGCCATGCCGCGGGCCTGGGCCACGCCGCGGGCCTGGGCCATGCCACGGGCCCGGGCCGCCGCAGGGCCATGGCTGCCTCTTCGCAAAGGCGGGAGTGCGCGGGGCTGCGTTTCATGGCCGAGACAATGTCCTTTGAGTGGGGGAGCTCCCCGTTATTGCCTTTTTGCCCTCAAAGGGATGGTTATCAACACTCAGTCTTCACCTTCCTGTGTCTATTTGGATTTTCAGGCCTTTATTCTGAACTCGAAGGGGAAAAAAAATGAGAAGAAGTGCTTGACCACTGGACTGGAAAAGGTGAATCAGGGGAGAATCAATGTGATTTACTGCAGGTCCCTGGCATTTCTTATCATGTTGATGTAATCTGCAGTTTCTTTGTTTTTAAGGGCTACGGACACGGATTGCAGCAAAGCTTTGCGCCGTCCCTGCCTGCCTCCCCCAGAGCCGCGGGTGCGCGGCCGCAGGAGCCCTCGGAACCAGCACCTTCCCCGACGCGAGCTCATGTGAACGCCAAGCTGAGGGCCCAAATGGGTGTCCAATCCACATCCAAAGCATAAGATATTTCAGATAAAAGACTAAAAAGAAGATTGAGTCTTCCAGCTCACAATAAGATTATACAGTAGTGCCTACATCTTACTACGAGATTTTAAAGATTTTATTATTGTATTATTCTGGTATTCTTACCACTGGGGAATCAAGGCCAACACTGATAACCTTCTTCACCACCATGCTTTTATTCTTACTAAGTGAGTTGTACATGAATCGTGCTGAAATTAGATTTTTGGGGAGCTTTGACGTCTCTTAGCATTGGAAGGAAAATCAATGCATTTCCCACCTTAATGCATGCTTAGGAGAAGTTAACCACTGATCAAATCATTCCACTATGAGCTGGAAGACTTATATGCAAGATACTAGTACTTCTAATAGAAAAAAAAAAAAAAAAGACTCACAAGAAAGAAGCCATTGTAGAGTAGTGCATTGTACAGTGATCTGAGCTCAGAAGAACTAAAAAAAAAAAAAAGACAGCTTCAGTTTTGCAAATTTAATATTTAAATTTGAATATTTTATTCTGAACAAGCTGATTTGCAGTATGAAAGTTTTTGAGAAACAAGGCAATACAGTTTTTGGACCCATTTCAATAGAAGTATCACAGATAAACTAGAGGCGGAAGCAAGCCCCAGGCAAAATTTGCTTTGTTGTAAGGAGCTTGCCAGGAACTACATTGAATGGTGCTAGCAAGAATATGGAAGCATTTTAGTAGGGAAACCTGTAAAAGAAGAGCTTAGTAACAGCATGTTAGTGAGGTGCTTCGGAGGAAAATTACCAGTGTTCCTGAGCACACGCTATTTCTATTAAAGCATTTATAGCAAAGTGAAATAAGACATTGAGTTTCTCTGTGTCCCAGACTACATCTAGATAAAGAAACGCAACACTCGGTGACACACTGAAAAAGGTATTAAAAGTATTAAATACACAAGTATTAAAGGAAAGTGGCCAGATCTAAGAACGCAGAAGAATAGCGATTAGGCATGCCAAAAGAGAAAAATTCTGGCAAAATGCCTCAAGTACAACAATGTATAACATAACTAAGCAGTGAAGCATAGGGGAAAAGAATGTGTTAGATAGGGACAGTAAGTTTATTTTGACAGGCATGTCCCCCTGGCTGTGAAAAATATATATATAAATATATATATGATTTGGCTAGAATTAGTCCTTCACTACTGTTTTCTTTTTTTTCTTTTTTGCCCCAACTGCCAGTCTAATGTTCCTTCACTAATATAATTAAGGAGGTGGTAAAAGACCTACTTGTCTTTATCCTGGAGATTAAAGAATAACAAGTGATACAAGCTACCAGCTGGAAATATGCAGGATAAACATAACCTCAGCTACCAGGGTCCTTTTCAAGAAAAAGAACAATGTGTCAATCAAAACATTAAGCCACATCTCATACAGCACTAACCGAAAAGTTAGGAGGAATAATCAGGGCTGTATTATATGTTGGGAAGGTAATGGATTAGAAAAATATATTGTTTTAATCAGTCATCAGCTAAAGGAGTGGCAGTTCTTTAATAACACCGGGATTGGTTCTTTAAGTGAATGGACCAGCAAAAAGCTGGCTGGATGTACTAGTAATCTTCAAAGCTTGATTGCTTTTGCTGATAGCTTTAGAAAATTAGTGGATGAAAGCATGTGTAATGTATCTGGTCTGAGTAAAACATTTGATGTAGTGTCTTACAAAATCTTTACTTGCAAAATTAATTTAAATTGGCTTGGACATGGAGTACTGTCACTTGCATTTAAAAATGGCTGGCTGAGTGCAAATAAAGGGTAATGAAAAATGGCATTGTATCAGGTTGGTGGGAGGTGTCTGGTGGAGCTCTGCAGGGATCACTGTTTGGTCCTGTTTATTTAACATCTTCATTAACAATCTGGAAGAGGGAGTGAAACAGCATGTTAATTAAACTGACACATAATAATAAATCAGGGATTGCTTCAAATGCCAGCAGTAATATTTTGCAGAGATGTAGCATAATACAAAGGTTTCACAAGAGGTTAAAAGTGCCAGTAACAAAGACATAGCTGAGATGTTATAATTGCCTTCCAAGTTTTAAAGAAAAATAGTACAAAATACGGAATAAGTAGGAGTTGGAAGCCTCCTAGCAATCTGCTAATTTAAAGCCTGTTTACTGATGGCTGGTAAGTCAATTTTTCATTGTTTCTACATGTGATTGACTTCAAAATAAAATGTAAAGTTGGTAATGCAAAGCAAGCGAAAGTGGGAATAGAATCAACTCGTTCAGTAACTGCTCACAGTTCATTTCGATTAGGTATAACATAAAAAGGCACCCATAAGTAAAGATTTAAAGAATCATATGACAGTCAGTATTATGCATTCCAGAGCATTATTTCCACAAACAGCAAGACAGTAGCCTTTTTCTATAAAATGCTGGATTGACTTAAATTATAAATACTACCCAAAAAAAATAAATAATAAAGACAGGTAGACATAAAGATTCTGTGAACAGTAATGAAACCTGATCAAAGGCTACAGTAAGTCACAGAAAAAAAAGAGTTCTCAAACTGGGCTGGAATGTCAGGACTCCATTAGAGAGACCTATTTCCATTCTACAAATGTATGTAATATCAATACAGAGCTTCAAAACTGGTGGTATTCTCTCCTGCTCTGAATGATTTACAGCACCTTTCCAGGCTGGCCCTTGGGCTGTGATATTGCACTGAATCATACATATAGACTCATTTTCAAAGGACAGTTTAATGTTTCTTCCTAAAAAGCAGGAAAAAGGAAGAGAACTTTTCAGGTCTTTACCCTACCCAGTTTAAATTCTGCTGGGAAGTCATGTAGTCTCCAAAACACACAAGAGTAGCTTAAAAGCTGTGAGAGTCTCAGAGTCACAAGGAGACTTCCTATATAACAGACTAAGAATGTAAAACAGTTCAGAAAGTGAAGTACAGCTTGACAGTCCCCACACTAAAAACTACATCTTGTTAGCTCATTCTCTGCAGTTTTTGGATGTAATTAAGAGAAGCCCAAATTAATTTCCCAATTATTTAATAAGATATGATATATGCTGTAGAAGCATCCAAAGTGCTCTAGTTGCATCAGCTGTTATGTAATACCCCTGCACCTCTCTTGCAAGGGCATAGTAAAAATCACAAAAACACGAAAAGTTGTTTAAATGTCAGCTATTGTTTTATACTTTTCTCAACTAATTTATTCTCCATGGTCTTGACCTGAATGCTACTATCCATTAATGGCACCAGTTTTGTTTAGTTTTATCTTTAATCCTCTCTTTTCAAGAATTTTTTTTCTCCTGTTTTTCACTCTGCTAATTTGTGAAGCAACTGCAGCGGTCATGAACTACTTGCATTTTATTATACCTACAATGATTTTTAAACAGAAAGAACCAACTCATGGGAACACTAATCCGTCCATTATAGAAATAATTAAGGTCTTTTATTGGTGAGATGAAAATCTTCAGGGAACATATGAAAGCTAGCAAACAGGAAAATTGAAAAAAAAAAGAAGAAAAAATGATAATATGAACGGTCCTGTTACTGTCTATTAAAGTGTGGCATATGGAAAGGCACAGAAGCACTTTTATAAAGGTTTTCAGGATTTCTTTCATTTGGCTTCAGAAAAAAAGGATATTCTACAGAACTTTCTTTACAAAAATATAATGGTAAGTTCTCATAATACCTTTTCTAAGTTTTTTAAATATTAAAACCTTTCTTTTATAGTAAATGTTAAGCTAAAAATTATTATTCTATCTTTAAGAAAGCTATTCTATAATTATCTACAGACTGTACTTGCTTGTAAAACACCTAGTTAAACGAAGATGCTAGTGTTAGACATCCTATGCACTTTCTTCTGTTTATATTGTAATTTTATGTTTCAGCTTTTGTCCCTAACCCTCCTATATTATTCAGGTAAATATTTGGTTCTATATACTGAAGTATATTTGCTTATTTAAGGGCCAATTCATTATCATTACTCAGTAGTTTTTGAAAATTACTGTCATATAAAGGCTGTAAAATTAGCAGATTTTGAATTTGAATTTTGAAATGTAGTCAGATTAGCATATGTATCCTAATAACAACATTTAAATGTGCAATGCAGTGTATCTTAATTTTTGTACCCTGAGAGCTCCCCAGATAATCGTCTTACTTTAATTGCAAGTATGAGAAGTTCTTTCAGCAAGCACAGAGAAGACGGCAGTGCTTCCATAGCACACTGTGAGAGAAATCTAATAAAGCACATTCTCAGTTCTAATCTATGGATAAATTGGTTAACAAGAATTAAGCTGCAGGTTCCAGCTATAACTGTCTTCTAAATAAAAGTATAAACTGAGTGCAATTCCCCTGTCGAACAGCTGCTGTGACAATTTGGAGAGGCTATCTATGCATAACTTACATATTCTGGTCAAAATTTGAAGCTATATGTATCTGAATACCTTTATGAATATTTTGTTAACAGTCATCCCTTTTATGCATTCTCTTCTTACTCCTTTTGCTGGAGAAGCAAATGCCAGTCTATGAACAAGCTGCTCATTAAAGACTAAGAAAATCCAAAAAGTTTTTGCTTCAAAAATAGTAATCATTTCCTCAGTAGGACTACAAAGAGCTTTTACAGTGGAAAAGATGGGAAAAACAAAAAGAAAAATGATTTAGAACAGGAGTGAGAAGGTAGCCTATGGCCAGACCATGCAAAACTGAAGAAAAATGATGTAAGGTCTGACAAATATAACAAAGTAGAAACAAATACCTGGAGATACACTGCTGTAAATCTCATGATATGATCCTGTGTGGTAAAGACACCAAGTTGCTCTATTTTTATCATTGTTTCTTAAACAGTTCTAGTTGCATATTTTTTCTCTTTCTTACTCAGATTGCACAGTAAAAAGAAAAAAAAAAAAAAAAAAAAAAAGAATAGTCCCAAAGCTAATGGGATTCCTTGTCTCCTCCCTTTACAAAAGAATATCTTATTCTCTCTGGCTGACAAGTTTTGATATTTTTCAACGAAGTCTCTTCTCTTTAGCACTGTGCACCTGCACCTACAAATCTAGGACTATGTTGCACGATTTTTTCCTGTCAAATTCAGTATTTCAGAACATTCTGAAACCCTGAAAAATCATCACAAAGTTCAAGATCAGAAAGGAAAATCTTCCCTCTCTTCTCCTAGCTCCTAGCTCAGGATCAGTGTTAAAGCTCCTCCATGTTCTGAACTGTTTACTGGTTTTGTTTGTCCTATGCACTCGTAGATAGTTTTGGTCAAGCAGGCCATGTTAAACTGTGGGATTCTATTTCCAGTCACCTTGAAGTGCTGAATACCAGCAACCCCCCATATAAGCCAAACTCCCTTGAAAATATGTTCTGTAATAAATACGGATTGTGATATCATTGCATAACTGTCTGTTAAGTCAGATTTGACCAGACTTAAATATCAGATATTTATCAGTGTGGTGAATTGTAAGGTAGTACCTAGACCTGTGACGTCTCACCCTTCAGTTCAAATGGAAAGAGCTGAAAATAGAATTACTTCAATTCATAATTTCTGCCTTGCAACAAGAAAATACTACCCAGACTTTACCTTTACCTTCGGACTTCACCTGCTACAAAATCTCAAGAAAAACAGTAAAGGACTGATCATGAGTGAGAATTTAAACACCTTTTATTTCTGTATGTTGAATCAGGAGTTCTGTGTTCGTCCTAGTCCTACACAGTCTCACTTTTTGGAAGCTGCTTTTGATACTCCAAGAACTAGTGGAAAATTTTGATCCTGCGTTCAGAAGTCTTAAGAACTATTGGTAGAATAATACTAGGGATTTTTTTATACCCTATCAGAACTTCTGCTCTTATTTCTTATTTCTAAATTGAATTCATTCAATTCAAAAATTAATCATTTGGTGTTAAATTTATGCATATGCAGCAGGGTAATGCATGACCACACACTGCTGAATTATCCATTACAGTTTGATTTAGGTCTTAAAAGGAGTATATACCTTCTGTTTGTTACTTTGCATGTGAGGAATTTCATTTCTTTCCAGTACGATTTCTTCCAGGAAAAGAGACACAATCAACTAGGACAAAGCGTCCCGGTTACAAAACAGTGACTCACAGTGAGATGAATGGAAAAATGGAATGACTGAAGTTCAGGCAGCAAAAAGAACAAAACAAACAAACAAATAAACAAATAAAGATGATGGCCTTAAAAACCTTGCCATACAAAAGTCTAAAGAAATAACAATGCTAGAGTTTTAAAGATTCCACATCCCTACCATAAGCTTGTCAGAAAATTCTGGAATTGTTTCTTCTAGTTAAATGTGTTGGAGCTACAACAGTAATATTTATCAAGCTATCACCCTAGTTAGCAAATCTCTAACTGATTCAGAGCTGCGTGTTCAGAAGGCCGTCTACAGTTGCCTTGCCTCAGTTATTATTGCCTCAGTGAACTTCAGTTATTGCTTTGGGAAATGTATAAGACTGAGAATTATTACAGCCAACTTGGACAATTGAGAATTTCTTTTTTTATTTATCAAATAAGTGCATTCTAATTTTGATAAAAGGTGTAATTACCAAGAAAAATATTAGCAAATAAAAGCACAAGATATTTTTATTCTTCAAATAAGCCAATCATGTCTTTCATATCTGTTTTTTTCCTGGAAAAATGTGCATTTTGATTGATGATTTTTTATTACAATTATGTCAAATTCATTTGCTTAATAAATTAATAAAAAGTAGATATAAAATATGATGATTTCAACTGTTTTAGAAGGAATGCTTAGCTAAGCAATTTTCAGAATTTGTTTAAATTTTTGGTTTGTCATTCCAATGACTTTTCCAATTACTTTTAACTTATCTATCTGAATCTTCCACTTAAATATCTTTCAAATGCATTGAATTGCCTGATTACCAAAGTACCTGGCTTGTCACTAGATTTATTCTCTGATGTAAGTCAGAATAGCACATTCAATTTTCAAAGACGATAGGCTTGATTTGTGCTTTTTTTCCCATGGGCTCATTATTTTAATCACCGTGACCATAATTGATTGATTGTATAACTGAGAACATATAAGTAACATTATTTAGAAGCAATAATAAGAAGTAACTCAGACTCTAAGACTTTTTTTAATAACAAGCTTTAAACTGAAAGACAGCAAGGTTCAACAAAACAACTATGGCAGAAATACCTTAAATTCTAAAAACTTTACTATTATTGTGGACTTAATGAAAATAACATAATTAAAAATATAGCTGAATATTATGTAAGAAAAAACTCAGAGTTTCAATCTGAACGTTTCTATAAACCAGAGATGTAGATTGAAATTAAAGATACAGGCCCTTGTCTAGCACTTTTATTCTTGAGTAATCAACTCAAGTATCAAGTACTCAAGTACTCAAAGTAATAACTTTCTTTTAATTTCTATTTTTCTGCTTTGTGTAGAATATCCATATTTCAACCTTGCCTCAGACCTGTGCTCTATTGAAGAGAACAAACATGAGAAGACATGGGAAGTAGTCTCTGAAAGTACAAGCTAGCTTAAACACTTTTAGACTGCAGCTGACTTCTTCACGGTGAGACTTGAAGAGTATTCACAAAAGCTATTTGAATTTTCAGTTCTAAGAAGTTTTAGAATCACTTGGTCAGGGAAAAGAGTTATTCCTTGGTAAGGGAATAGAATTAATATCATACATAACTAAAATATTTTCTGGGTCTTAAAGCAATTACTAAATAAATCTCGTCATAGCAGTCTGGGCTCTGTCTTTAAGATCGTGTTATTAAGAGGCATCTTCAGAAAAAAAAATAGACTAAATACTTGTTAGATGAGAACAGGATGGAGAAAGCATAAGTAATAGAATAAAAAACTATGTTGTAGTATGAAAAAGGAGTATGTTGATAAAAATTCTACAAGAACACATGGAAAACAGCACATATGCAAGGAAATGAGAGCTGTAATAAGATTTAAGAATAACAAAATATAAAATCATGTTCTAGAAATCTTGGTCGTGATAAAGCAACTAGTCAGTCTGGCATAAACAGAGAGGTTTGTATGGTTTGAATCTATGTGTGTGCACAGACTTATTTCCTTTAGTACGATCTAAAATGCAGGAGCTGAAGTCTAAAAACACTGTTTATTCCTAGAGACAAAATCAGATTCTCTCCCTCCAATAACTGTAACTTCTAGGGCTCAGAAGACCTTGAACATTGAATCAAAGTTGAATGCTATTTTCCCAGTAAGGAAACTTACCTTCTCTGCATAGCCAGGGAGTTAAGGGACTACTTGTACATTGTAACTGCCTTTTCATTTATTGCACCACATGAGATGTCAATCACAGGTTCTTTTGGTCTCCTTAAACTTGGTTTTATATCATCCTCACATATTTTCCCCCTAGGAGCTCCCTACTGCACTGGAGGTTTGCTGATACAACGGGGACATCAGAGATCACATACTGCCTTATAGACTCTGTCAAGAGGAAATGAAGATCGTCTAAAATAGAAATGCTATACCACTTCATCAGAGCATCAGTTCAGCAAATACTTGGCTCTGTTTTTCACAAGACTCATTTTTGCAGCTTTCTTGCTTATGGGAGTCCCTAGTTATATCAAATCTAGAATACAAATTAAACAGAGCACAGAAACCTTGCGTGCATTTCATGCAGTAGTTTTAAATTTTCATGATCATGAACCTTGATGTTGAGACTATAAGACTATGTGCTGTTTACTATTTTCCATGACACTGTTTGTTACTAGAATTGTACATAAAACAGAAATATCTTGTCTTGTGAGGAATAGCAGAATGTCAAATCTTTTCAAATCACAAGAAATCTGTGTAAAATTTCTTCAAAATAAAAATCTGAAATTTCTTGATTTTATTGGTATTGAAATATTTTATTTTTAAAATGTCCTTTGAATTTTGGTAATATTGCATTCTGGTGCACTCAGAGAAGCATTGTTAGATTCTAAATGACCTCTAAAGTCAACAGATAGAGGTAGGTATTTCCAAAGTATAATGCAGAGTGCCTAAATTGGAAAGGTGTTTGCACCTTCAGGCACGTAAGAAAAACAAATCATCATAACATTGATGTGGAGGGAAAATCTAAACCACATAACCTAGTACAGTGCAAACTGAAATGGAAGATGACTGGTTTATGTAAATGCAGATCTATGCAATTGAATATATTAAATTCATTTACATATTCTTAAGATCTTAATGATTTCAAGCTTTTAACCAAGAAAATGACTTCAAGATATTCTGATTGAAACATATGTTATATTAAATTTGTCAGTTACATCAGTGGAATATTTCCCATGAGCAAAATACTAATAATGGAAAGTCTTCCTGAATTTCATGGAATAATTAATAGCTTTTAAGAATGTATCTATTTTCTAATCTGCTCTTATCACAGTGGATCAGATTATTTACAGAAGAATATTTTATTGCAATATCCTTTTTCTAATTCCTTACCTTAGTGTAAAAATCTTTTACCTCAATAAAATAAATAGAAAGAAGGGTAATTAATTTTCCTTAATCACTTATCCATATTTCTGTTTCATACCAGCCATTACTGTATCTTGCTTGATGGTTGGTACAACCAACTAGCTAGGAGAATTCAAATTCTCCCTAGCTAGGAGATCAGCAGTCTACAGTTTGGGAGAGCAAAAAATGTGATGGTGGTAGAATGAAGAAAACACCAAAGAGGGTCAAAATTATTTAATACCCACTACTATTATCAATCCTTTGTTCCTGTTGTTCTTGTTCCTGATGTTGCTGAGAAGTAGAATTATCTAAAGCCACCTTCTTCAGAAATAAAACCAATCTGAATCCTCAGAAACACAGACATGTTTCACTATCTAATGACAGGAAATATTAAGAAAGGACCATAGTGCATGTGAATATCAGGCTTCTTTGTAAACATGAAATTATGAGAAATCCCTGTACTGGTTGCAAAAGTAATATGCCCAAGTAGTGAGGATTTATTCTTTGACTATTTGTTTCACCAGTTGTAGCTTATCAGGAGCAACAAACCCAAAATTAAAACACAACTTCCAAAGTTGGAGATTTCAGTGCAATGTTGGCTCACTTATTGCTCCTGGTAAACAGCTCAACAGGGCTAGAGTCCACATGCTCTCAAGGAAGCTCAAGGAAAAAAAATCAAAGGAGCAAAGATAAAATTAATTGCTTTCTTGTGGTCTTTTTGCCTCTCTTGCCCACAGATGAGAATGAAGATCAGAGTACAGAGTCCTTTAGTGAGGACTAAAGTATCACCTCAAACACATTTATAGCAGGGAGGAAGCAAAATGGTTTTGAGTAAAGATATATAGTATTGCCTATGAGAATAGATTTTCAAAAATACAAATGGAAAATAGTGCCCAAATTCCACTGTATTCCCTGGAATTTAGTTGCCCTTTTTACTTCATAAAATATTAAAATATGTTTTTAGATACAACTAAGTTACTAGAACTGGAAGAACTAATTTAGTACAACCAGAAACTTGCCATTGTGTTATGTCAGGAAACTTATGAAGATGACACAGAAATAATATTGAAATGTAATAAATGACGTGAAAGCGCCCTATTTCACTGACATTCTTGTGCATGACTTATACTCTGCCCAGTGGTCAGACAAGGGACCTTTCAAATTAAGCCTGAATCCAGAAAAGATGTAAAAGGTCCTCTGACGGTATAAGACAGAATTTTAAGATAGATCATCTGAAAGAGAAAATTCTTGTTTTATTTTTGTGAACAACAGCAAGAAATACAGTAAATAATATCAAGAGAATCATATAAAGCTACTGGAACTTAGAATTGAAGCAAACAGCTTCTCTACTTACAGTTTTACCTCGAAATATGAGCATGAGTTTCTTATGGGAGGATTGTTTAAATGCCAGTTTTCTGATCTAGATTGATTATTTTTTAGGCTGTAAGATACTGATTTGAAAATGGAGCAAAACTAGCTGGCATTTGGCAGGGAGATATGATTGAGATTTGACACCAACAAACCTCATTATCACCTGCTGAAATCATTGAAAGGGACCTTTTTTAAAGTGCATAGAGAAAATGATAGAAAAGTCACCGTAACAGATAACTTTTTTCTACTGCCTTTGAGACTGCAGTTTTTTAAACTTGCATGCTGCAAAACAGAAGTCACGCTGAGGTCACACTTCGGTTAGAGGAGACAACTACTTTTCATCCTAACAAGCATGCATATGCGACTGCTGTTTGCTACATATCAAAGCATTCCGCACAGACTGCCAGGAAGGGACAAAGATGACTGGCTACCAATAAAGTACCCATAGCCAAAGGCTGCACAGATTTCAGGTGAAAACAAAAACTCACTGAACATGGCAAGGCTTCTAAAAACACACGAATTCCAGCCAAAACGCTGGGTTATTAAATCAGAGAGTGGAAAATCTTCACATATATTGCTGGAAGGAAGGCTGTGAAGAGCTGTGCTGCCCAGGCAATGGTTATCAGGGGCTCAGGGTGGAGCAAGAGAAGAATTGATTGAACAAGAAAACTTCTCCCATTTAGATCAAAGTTAAAAACAGCTAAAAAAAATAGCAATGGACAACATACTAAGGGAACTGCTAAAAGCACCAAATAAAAATCAATCCATGTTCTCCACACCATCTCTAGGAGTCCGAATCCATAAAGCAAAACATTAATATCGTGTGAGTTTTGGTGCAAAGATACGTTATATTCTTTTGTTATAAAAGGTTTCAATGACAACTATTACAGTAAAAATATATAGTGGAAAATTCTGCAGTTCTGTCAGAAACATACGTTAAAGTTAGAGGTTGTGTCTTATGACCAAACAGGAGAGAGCGCCTCGTTGCCAGATGAGTTCATTTAGATTCATTTTTATGTGATGTAACTTTAATTAGAAAGGGATTCTTTAATGAATTTAAAGATTGACTGTAGGAGCAAGATTGTTTTGGACTTAACATCAAATACATATTTAGCTCCTTCCTTATATCTTTGGGGATTCTGAAATTTTAAACTAATCTGAAATTTCTTTAGAAGTCTTTAAATGTATTTTGGTAACATTATTAATAGAATGTCTCTAATTACCGGCTGCTTTCAGTATAATTATGGAAATTTTCCTGGTACACACTATTAATTTTTTCCAGTACTTATAAGTCTGTGCACTGATGTATAATATATTCTAATGCTATCCATAAATGCAACCAGAAGTGGGCTGAAAACATGTATGTTTTATGGAGAAAAAGAAAAGATTAGTGAGGAAGTTTTTAGCTGCACATTTTCTCCAGCTTAAATAATATCCAATCTATTCTATTGTCGAGTTCACTGTCTAATTTGCACAGGAGTCTCAGTTGAGCCCTCCTGACATTTCCAGCATCTGCTGTTACAAGTTGTGGCAAAGGTTCAATTAAGTTTAATGATTAACAGAATCTAGAAGTAGGATTGTACTAGTACTTGCAGAGATTTGGGAAATCTATTTTTATCAATTATGAATTTTATACAAATATAAATAAATACATACTTTAAAGTAGCCATTCCCTGTAGCTCTTATCTAAAGATATGCTATTTCTTATTTCCAGAGGCAGAACAATAAACCTGTGACACTCGGCATGTTTCTAAGAAAGCCACCATCAAAACACCCAAAAAAGCTGTTTACTTACATCCTGAGTCTCAGCACTGAAAGAATTGTCAGGCTTGTGATTGTTTATTCTGTTTTAGGAAGAGAAGATTGAGTGGGAATGCACACCAGCCTTAATAAATAACTCAAATAAGACTTCTGTCATAATCATCATGGGATTTTTAGCCTCTTCATGCAAAAAAAGACAAAGGATTTTTTTTTGTTTCAGATTAGAAGGAAAATAAAAAGTGGAAAAGACAACTTTCTATAAAATGAAACAATGCAGTCTGTAATAACCATCAGAAATTGATTCATAACCCTAATCTCTGGACAAGAACAGATATGTCCAATGTTAGGAAGAACAGTAATAAGAAAGGCTCCTTCCCTCCAAAATATTACACTATGTTTCTTTGTATTTATATCGTTAGATGCATCACCAAGGAAGACTTTCAAATTCACAATATGCAGATGGATAAAAATCACTGGAATACCAGCTATTCCTTTGCATTGTGCAGATTTTAATATTACAAAAGGAATTGAAGGACTTTGCACACATATATAAGCCACTTGCTTATTTTTGAGCAAATATGCAAGACAGTTACTCGAGTCGTGTGCCGAATGGGAGACAATAACAGAATGATTGGAGCATTTCAACGAAGAACACGGCTTCTCTGTAAGTTATGTGACTACATTATTACTTACAAGATTATTATTAGAACTAAGCAAATGCTAAGGAGAAGTTCTGCAATCTTTTAATCAGTTCTCTTCAGCTGTATTTACCCAATTTTCCAGCTGAGTTTTCTTAAACACTTGGGAGAGCAACTTTTCTATCACACTCCTAGAAATTATTGCACTATCATTAGTCAACAAGTTATCCCCTAACAAGCCAATACGATGCCCATGACAAGTAAATAGCAAGCCAATAATAGACGTGGATACTTAATGATGATTTAAAATCAAATTATATTATGTTGAACCATCTTCATGGTGACTTAAACTAAGCATTGGATTTTGTAACCATAGGGAAAGACTGCATATGTGGTTTGCTCTTGTTACTATGGACAATCATTTTTTAAGCTGCTGCTACAGGGTAAATTTTCATCCTTGCAGCTATAATTTGCACACAGTTTAAGCATCCTGAAATATTCATACAGATTATTTTAAGTTGCAAGTATTGCACAGGATACAGCTGTAGAAATAGTACAATAAAATGATGGATTAGGGCCTGAGTCAGGCACTGAATCCTATTTCACTCTGTATGTTGATATAAATGCTAAATAAAACATTCAATTGACACTTGCGAATCTCTGCCACATCAAAAATTTCTAAGAAGGTTCTGTGTGCTCAGAGAAGGTACTTTTCAGATCAATACAGGAAAAGGAAAGGCAGATTGTAGGCCAGAACTCATACTTCCTAGGCCAGATCTGTGCTGCGGGTCAGAGAGGAGCACTGGGCACCACAGAGCTCCAGGCGGCCAGCGACGAGGATGACCGAGGCGCTGGGCTGCGAGAGGCAGAACAGCCGGGAACCCAAACGGAGCAGCACTGTGGGCGCCATAGCAACTGCTGGGAATGTGCGAAGAGGGAAGGGGAAGGGGAAGGGGAAGGGGAAGGGGAAGGGGAAGGGGAAGGGGAAGGGGAAGGGGAAGGGGAAGGGGAA
>JAUBNY010000146.1:4633753-4644554 GCA_032275445.1 Crypturellus soui | reverse complement strand
GAGCTCAAGGTCCTCAGAGACCACTGCAGTCTCCTCAAACCAGATGAATGAGCTGAAGGAATTCAGGGAGGAAAAAATGACCATATGGCCCCTCGGCCCTAACATAGCTCCAGAACTGGACCTGCTGTTGAAAGCAGGTCCATAGTCACTGGCTGCAGTCATTGATGAAGAGGCGTCTAGATACATGGATTAGTGATCTCCAAGATGATTAAATGCACAGACTTCAGGAGTGAGTAACTAGTAACAACAACTTTTGGAAGACAGTAATTTTATATGACTGGGCAGAAAAGTAGGAAAAGCAAAAGTAATCGTTAAATTTTTTTGGAATAAAAGAGATAAATTTCTCATGTAGTCACATGATTCCAAGACAAACAACAAATTAAAATCAAACCCATTGTGAACATAGTCATTATTAAAACTTCTTCCTAAATTGTTGAAAAGTGATTATGAAGTTGATGGCATACTGGAAAACAAGTAATTTCAAGAAAAATGTATGAGAGAATTCCAACAAATTGCTGAGATGAACTTAGAGCACCACAGCTGTTGGATGCATACTTTACCCAGCAGGACACAGTCTCTGCAAAAGAAATCCAATATAAGATTAAACAAAATCAAATTTCCTAATGTAAGAAAAGCTGCAGCCTAATGTGGAGTGTGTCATGTATGATGCAAACTATAGAAGCATTCTGAAGAAAATGATGTAGGTAAATGCTAATCATAGAGGGGTTTTTTTTTAATATTGAGTATTCTTTAAAGGACTGTTAAAGCAGATAAGCAGTAAACAGACATAATTAAGAGTTGTTACATATCTCATATTGGCAACAAAAAATAAAAACAATGAAACTACAAAACAAAACTAGTAATTCTTAGCTTAATCAACATTCATAAAAGAACTCAGCAGGCAATTCAGCTGCAGATCATCACAGAGGCAGTCATCACACAGACACCAGAAGAAAAGACATGTGAAAATAGACTTTTGTATTTGGTATAGCAAGGTCCTTGGAAAAAGCTAAGCGTTCATGAGGAAAGGTTGATGGAAAATTGGAACACCTTCAGCACAGGGATAGAGAAAGTTGCATTTTGATCCTGCCAAGTTAGCAAGACAATTTACATATGTGCAAATATAATCAAGATGAATATAAAGAAGTAATAGTAAAATAGGTGATGAAAATAGAAGACCCTTTCCATTTAAAAAAAAAAGTCAAAAAAGCCTTTATAGCAATGTTATTTAAAAACAGAAAATAAATATATGTATATACTTAAAAAAAAAGCTATCCAGCATATAATACCATATTTCAGAAGCTCGAGAATAATGACTGCCTCTGCACATCTTTGCTACTTGCCATTTCTGCAGCAGAATGACATTTTTCTTTAACTTATGTTCAAATCCTGGTCCATACTAATCCTTATATCAACTCACAAACTGAATAATTTACTATTGACCAGGAAGCAGATGTTCCTGTTTTGAATTCTTCTGGACTCAACTCCTGTTACTCCGCCAATTAATTTATTGTTCTCTTCTATAATGTATTTTGTTCTTCAATTAATGTTAGGACTGGAGCATAGCTATAACGAAGAAGCATAATAGCCAAAGATCAGAGCTTTAGCTTCCAAATCCCAGAAATTCTAGAGAGACATTTCAATAATCCTACAGAAAACACATGGGTTTCATTTCTGTGACAAGAAATACTGAGTCAACAGTATTGTTCCCATTCTCTGCAGCAGTCATCACTAACTGTGAATATATTTACTGTAAATGCTTATGAGAAGGGACTTTCATGTTCCATGTTTTTATTGCTTTTTTTTCCTCCTCTCAAACATGTGATCAAGTGTGTCAGGCTTCTCTTGGCTTTTCATTAGATAACAGGGGCCAAATTAGATATACACAGTACTATAGCTTAAGGCTTAATCCATCCATAGGAGATTTGTGGACTTTCTGTGATGAGGAACAGCCAAGGCCTGACAGGAGAAGGTGAGCTCTCACACAGACATGAAAGGGAATGAAGGTGAAATGAGTAGCAACTACAATAGTGATTCATAGTCATGATATGAAAGGAGAAAAGAAGATTAAATTCTGCAGAAGAAAATTAATGGATCATAGATCTAGAAAATGAAGAAATCCATATATACAGTTTTAAGATAGCTTGCTGTCATGTACTTTAAGTAATGTGGCTTGATGGTGTAAATTAGTTTAGTTAAAATCCGTGTCCTGAAAATGTCAGATTATATATACTATATACTCAAAAAATCTTTTCACTGTCTACTTTCTCTCCATCTGATGCAAAGCTTTAGAGATGCATATATGCTGAAACACACAGACACACTGAAAAATCTAAACAGAACTTCACTCCCAAATAAAGATCACAGAATATGTAAGAAAACTGTTAGGATTTTTTTCTTAATCTATATTTTGATTCATTTGTATCTATCAAATTCATTCAGAAAGAAAAGGGTGACTTGTAATATACACGAGTAACTACAGTCATTATTCTAAACATGTCTCCCAGAAAAGGGTGCCTCAAAACACCTTTTGAAGTAGCAGAATATCAGAAAGAACCTGGTCAGAGAGTATTCAACTCTGACAGCTATAGAAAATGAGGCTAAAAATACCAAGGGTTACATCAAAGAATAATATTATATTCTTGGATAGAATTAATTTTTTTTTCAACTACAAGTACAATCAAATCCAAAGGGCTAACTCCTGAAAGGCAAGGCACTTGTTTTACACATTTTCAAAGCAATGAATTCTGATTAAGTACCAGGTGCTAAATTGAACAATAGACCTGCTCCAAATGGTTTGAATCTCATCTGCAAACCGCACATTCTCTCTGATACTAGCACTATACTACTAACAGTTAGAGCAGTTTTGTATTTACTGAACACTAGCTGCATTATACTGCTGGCTCCTGAATTTTCTCTGAATTAACTATCAGTTATGCTATTGAATTCTGAGGATAGGAGCACTATATCACCTTAAAGTCAGGGAAAATAAAATACTGCATAAATAAATACTACGTCATTGGAATGCTGAAATGACATTGTAGTATCTTCTTGCTCATGTGCAGAGCTGAAAGCGAAGAAATGTCTTTTGCTCAAAAGCACATATAGGTAACTGCAGGAAACAGCAAAGACAACAGTTGTACTAATTAGAACTAATTATACCGCTAATCCTCCCACACCAGCCCAGAGCAAGCGAGAAGTCTGGCGGGATAGAGGGGGACTCAGAGACGTGCGAAGTGCCCCCGTTCTGCACAAGAGTGAGGAGCAGCCCAGCAACCCGGCGAGGTTAATTCATTACCCCATCCACCACTAAGTTCACGGGCTGCGACCAGTAGCAAACAGCTTTTAGGAGAAGGACAGCAGCAGCTCAACAACCTAGCTGGGAGCCAGGATCACGGGATGTCTCCCCTTTTCTTTCTTCTTTCTTATGCGTCCCCACACTGCTCAGATATTAAAGCAGAATTAATTGTGAGTGCTTCAAAGTAATTTTTGAAAGAGCTTTACAGCAGATAAACCAAATAAGTAACAAGGCCTCCTGTCTTTTACATCTGTTATCTGTAATTGTGAGAATGACTCATTAGAAGATCAATAAACATTTTAGAAACAATAAAGTTCTGTAATAACTGTATAAAGATGGTTTTAACCCAGAGATCTTATAAATGGGAAGGCTCCATGTCTAAGACCAGACTGTTTAAAATACAGGTACCCACTGCTGAACATTTACCATTAAGTGACTTTTCTAGAACCGTACAGTAAATGAGATCTTAACAATAAAAAGCAGTAGGAAATTCTTCAGTGCAGAGTAACTACATCAAAGTAAAATATTGACATTATTAAAAAAACAAGTTGGAACAAAAAAAAATGGGGAGAATCAAAACAAGATAGGTAATTTTGGTTGAAAGGGGAAAAAATCAGAAGTTCACTGGAAGGAAGAGAGGAAAAAAGGAGAAAAAAAGACCCCTTTGTTTTGGAAATGTATGGAATATTTGGAAATTCCTTTGTATGAGGAAGCAGTTATTCTGCTTTGTGTTAGGAAGTAATTACCAAATATAACTCTTTCTACAGAGTACTTTTCATTTCCTGAAATTGGTAGTGCTCACCAAAACAACTACACCAAAGTAAAGGGGCATCTCTACTACTGCATCCTCAATGCAGATTCCAAAGTTTTACGAAGTATTACAAGAACCAAATCCCCAAATTTGTAGTAGAAATTGGCCAGAAGCACAGAGGAAACCAGACTTCATTCCTTCAGAATATTAAATACAGCTTTTGTACTTAATGCTCTTCTATTGATTGCAGCCTAAGAATTACACTCTATGTATAAGAGGTCATCTAGTTTTGGAGCCCATATAACTTGCAAAAGTCCTTCTCTGCAGCCTTCTAAGCAGAATTACAAAAACAAAGACACTTTTTTTTTAAGGGGGGGTGAAAATATTTTTCAGTGTTTTGATAAAAACTGACCTTCAATGAACTGACTGTGTTTATTCTCTGTATTTAGCAGTTTCTAATTCAGTACATTTCATTGTTCCGTCCTCTAAATGCAGACTGTTAGGTGGTATAAAATAGAGTTAATTAGCTATAAATAACAAACAGCACCCAAATAACAAGGATCATTATGAACATACAATGCACAGCTGTGCAGTTTGATAAATGAGTTTTATTTCTAACAGTGCTTCAATCCAAACATTTTGTAGATTAAAGACTTTCTCTTTTCATGGCTATCTTCAAAGAAAAAAAGGAAAGCATCATAAAAGGTTTGTTCTGCATGTGGAAGGCCAAAACAAAAATAAGCCACATTTTTAGAAGGCAAGAATTTTTTCTATTATTTGGTTGCATTAATAAATGATTTATTCTGTAAGATCAACAAAATGTAGTTATTTAATCGAATAGATTAGTTCAGGAAGTGATCATTAGATTGTAATAGGGACTGGAAGATTGTTGGATGCCTTTTTATTATCACACTTGAAAAAATATTTCTTTGTTTAGCTCACTTACTGAATTTAGAGCTATTGAAAAATACCAGATCAATGACTGCAGAAGATAAACCTGATGTACTTCCTCTGCTGAAAAACTGTAATCTTGAACTAAAAGAGACCTTATGCAAAAGCAAAACCCTGAGAGTTAACTTTTTTTCAGGGAAACCCCTACCAGTCTATCCCTGTTTTCAGAACTTATTAGTCAATGAAGAAATCTGATGCTAACCCGAAATCAGTAAAATACTAACTGTCCTATCAATAAATTGTGGTGATTTAAATCAATATAATCCTTTAAGAACCTCTCTTAGTTTTAATTTCATATGCTCACTTTGGCTACTAATACTTTGACTACTAAAACTTTCATTGTGGCTATCTTACTAATGAGTTTAGTGTACAAAAATGAAATTGCACCCCAAATCTGGATTCTATGCAAGCAATCACCTAAGCTGATTTCCAAGTACATTGGAATCATAGGCCCAGCTAATTTCTAGATATTCTGAATCACAATCACTTTACTCATTTCAAACTGACCAACAATATCCAAACTTACTAAAGATTCTATCCAATGTGATTAAGCAGCTGCTTGAAGAATGGTCTTACAATTAAATTCCAATCAATTTTACCATGGTCCTTTACAGTGTAGGTATAACACTGTAAAGATCTGAATAAATTTTTGCAGATTTTTTCACCAAACAGTGATCAGATTTTCAAGTCTTTCAGGTGCAACTACTAGCCCGGACCATGAAGACAAGAGATTTTTCTAGTTTATATACCAAAATTTCCCTGACATCAAGTCCAATCTCGATCTTCAGTGCCCAATTGACTTTGTGCACCAGCAATGTAAATTCTTAATAAAGAATTGTTAACTTAATTTGAAATTACAGTTTTAGCTCAAAGCATTTGCAGATTTACCTGTACTATTTTGTTAAATGTGCAATTAGTCCATGCTTACTTGGAAAGCATTAGATATATCCATGGTTATTAATATGCTATCCAATGCTTCTCTAATCTACAGAAAAAAAAAAGACCCAGCAAGACTGTGATAGACAATTAAAGCAAAATAAGAAATCAACAAATTCCCCTGGACTGAGATTTACTCATATGGAAGTTTAATACTTGTTACCAGATTGGGCCTTTTCAAGTTATGAAAATTGTTTACAGAGAAGGAACATCCTTATTACAAATGGACAAGAAATAACCTCTTATACATATGTTTATCTTCCCCTGGTATTTGCAGTACGCCTGTATGTGGATATGGCAGCAGAATTTCAGCATAACAGAGATCTCAGCGATCTTGATTAATAAAATACTCAAAATCTAAAGTAATTCGGTCTATATATGTTTTAATCATATAGTTACTAGATATTTGGAACATTTTTTCATTGACACAGTATGCATTTCATCATTCCCTTTGTATTATTTTATTTAATCACACAGCTTTCCCATCTGAGAGTGAAGGAATTTCTCTTCAGGAAAAGTCATGGTAAAGGCTAACATCATCCATATGTGGGATGTCACTACAATGCCCTTACAAAAACTAATTGTGGAGGACAGGTCAATCAACCAAGAATCACAAAAACATACCTTAATTTCACTCTTCTAACTATTTTTTTCCTGCAATAAATTTATATTTAGGTATTTTGCAAAGCAATAAAGAAGTATCCAAACCACCCATCCTGCAGAGCACTAAGGTAAAAAGGCAGTGCAGCAACCTTGAGGATATAATACTTTTAGGGATGTTTTTTGTCAGTGCTACGAAACTTTCAACCTCAATATTCTTATAATGCAGATGCCATGATTTTTCCATTTTCTTGTGTCATATTTACACAGTTATTATATTACATCTGTAGGAAACATTACAATTTGAAGACTGGCTCTCAGCCTTCATTTCCTTTTATCTGTCACTAACATTTTCCCAGAGGCCCCCACACGTACAAAAAGCCTATGGAATTGAATGAACTGTGATTATGCTTATTACTGAAATAATTTCAGATACAATTGAATGTGTTAGTCATGGTTTTAGGAGTGTGCTATGCATGACTTATGAGGTCATTCTTAGGCTGGAATTTGATTTTGAAGCCAAGCAGGAGAGAGAAAAAAAAAAAAAAAAAAAACTCTAATAATTCTCTAATAGATCTCTAATAAGTGAGCTTTCTCTTCCACATGACCTACAAGCCCCGAACCTGGAAAGATTTAGGACACTATTGAAGATGGCTTTTAATTCAGATGATTAATTACTCACTGCGAGTTTAAGAACTTTATTCTTACTTTGTTTATTTATAAACAGCTTAGATTCTACTCAATTGATTTAGGTTATTCAAGGAATTTATGATTTTCTGAAATGAATAGAATGATGCCCCAACAATAGGTGAACTATGAACACAAGCTGTATTATATTCACAACACTAAGACAATAGAACCCAATCTGTTGGAAAAGAGAAATAGTAACACAAGCAGGAAAAAAGTTTAAGAGCTCACAACTTATGTACTGATCTATGAGTTATATTGTATTAATATATAATGTATATATTGCAGTAAACTTCGATTGAGAATGGATTGGAATAAATACATGTTTCAAGGTTTTCCTTTGTGGGAAGGCATTCTTTCTGTAAGAATATATAATTATAAAAGATACACCCATGCACACCATAGAAAGGAGAAGATAGAGAGAGAGAAACAGAGGGAAAACACTCTTGTCCTTCAACTAGTGATATTGACAGATCTGATTGAGCTTCTAGAGGCCCGTACTCCACTGATGTCGGTGACAGATACAGTTAAAGGAGAGCCTATGAAAGACGTTACGCGTATGAACTTTGGTTTAAAATTTGTAAGAAAGGTTTCAACTAGCTCTGAAATTAAATCTGCTTTGTGCTTTCAACTCATGCTCTAAACGAGGCAGCAGTCTTGTCAAAAAAATAGTATGAAACTATATAATTAGAGATAATAACGTATGCATGCAAATGATCAAATTAAGGTTGTAGAGACAACCATAAATTTTGCATTTACTAACTTCTCAGTGCTTAACTTTGCAATGTAAGTTAAGTTCTTCCAACACAGCTTATTTTATATAAATATAACCCTCTACTATACAGGATGACACCTGGATTCATTTATGAGGGGAGGGCAGTGGATGTAATTTGCCTAGGCTTGAGCAAGGCTTTTGACACTGCTTCACACAATACTCTTGTACCCAAGTTAGGATGTTACCATCTGGACACATGTGAATCAAAAACCTGTTTTTATGACCAGGCTCACAGGCTTTTTTGGTGTTGGGACATTCAAGTCATTCAAGTAGGAACAGACTGCGCAGCAGGACTGTGCAGTCCCCATCCTGAGAGGTTTTCAAGACATGAGTCAGTAGAGCTGACCCTGTTTGAACTAGAAGCTGGACTAGGTGACCTCCTGAGGCCCTTCTGATCCAAAATTTTCCTATGATCCTAAGATTTGTGATAAAAAAAATGTTCAAAAGAGGTCTATGGCTTAAGCCACTGACAGACTCATAATTTTCTCAGAAATATGGGTGTTAAAGGAAAAAGATGATTTCTAACACTTTATCAATGTATATAAACCAAATTTCAGACCAGAGAAAAATGGGTTTTTATGAATTATTTCCTCCTGTTAAGTATCTGCGAGCAACTGTAAGCAGTAAGAACAAGTCCTCTCAAGGGACATCTTGAATTCGTATACACACATCTTCCGTTCCATAGTAACTGTCTGTACAGAAATCATCATAGATAATGCCAGCACATACAGTGTTTCCAGCCTGTGAGTTATAATGATAGTATGTATTTTAGTACAGCTTATTTATGGAAATACCACAATATATCCCTTGAAGAAACTCCAATTTTCAAACCCAATAAGCTGCCAATGTCCTTTTAAATATAAATTTTACACAATTCATGTTTAAATAAACATTTGTAGCTTTTTTGAATATTATACCAACCAGGTCTAGTAAAAAAGCACTGATGTAGGCATCATTTCACAGTTTTTTTTCCAGTTAATTAACAGTTCCTCACACCTGATAATACAGAAGTGATCACTGCTTTGCTGCTAATTACTTTAGAGTGTATCAAGGTCTACTTCCATGTGATTCTAAATAAGTAAGTAGAAATTACGCTACTTAATCCCCAAATATCAGTAGAGCGATTTGTGTTTTCAGTAACTGGCTCATAATTCTACATTCATGAGATACAGTGGTATTTGCTGATGGTATAGCAAAAGTAGACCTTAAAGTTCCTGTTTTAACAAATCTCCTCTAATATTTTGTTAGAAGTGAAATAAAAACAACTTGTTTCTAGATACCCTTAAGAAAGTCGTGAAGTTTATGATATTGCTCCAAACCCCTTTGTCTCCTGCTCTGGCTTGTTCAGTGATTAATTTGAATCCATTAGCTCATTATATTATAGGTTATACATTGCACCAACCATTTACAGTGTCTGCACATTTGAGTTATGTTCTACTTCACTATAAAAAATGTCTGTACAATTATCAGTAAATTAACAGCAAATGGTATATAAAGTATATAATAGTTAAATTTAGAAAATTAAGCAAGAACAAAATGTAGTTGATTATTTTTAATTTTACTTTTACATTCATCTCAGACCTGGAAGTTCCATCTTTCTATGAAAGCAGAGTCTTATTTCTGTAATGTGTGAATGATCTCACTTTGCAGTAATAAACACATCAAGAAAAAGAAAAAGGAAAATATATTCAATGTTGCCACTACTTATACTCCTGTTTGTACAGAGAGAAAATTTGAAGATTAATTTTAAAATAAAAGCCATTCCATTTGCATTATTGTGCAATATTGTAAACCAAAATGGTTATATAGTCTTTTAATTGATACAGTTCAATGTTTTATTTAGTATTTCTTTATCAAAATAATGTCCTACTTGCCTGGTTTTCCACTACTAAATTTAGTAATAAATCTAAATTTATTTCAGCTCAACAGTTTAAGGCTCCAGGCAGCTTTGCAATTACAGAATTAATGCAATTAAATTAAATTTCACTATTGTTAAAATAATGATTTCTACAAGAAATAAAGATCTTAATTTTATTGTAATTTTTCATCATGAACACTGCAGTACACGCTTAGAACGTACTGGTTCCAAATATATATCTGAGTGTGTCATTAAATTCATGTAGATTCCTTCAAAGTGAGAAACCTCAGTATAAACTGAGTAGCCAGAATTCGTTAGTGGGCTGGTACTGCAGATATGTATTTTCAACAAGTCAGGACAAAGTCACAAATTACGGGTTTTCGGACACTTTGTGAGTATGCATTGCTACCAGGCACCAAACCACGGAAACATGACAGGTCCTCAGTGGCACAAGGAAGGATACAGAGAGGCTGTGCAGACCCTTGCCAGGAGGTTTTTACAACCCAGTTGAGCAAAGCCAGCAGTAACCAGGTCTGATACCGTATCTGACCCCTCTTCGAGCAGGAGCTGGGCTAGAGGCCCTCTGACACCCCTTCAAGCCTGAGTTATCCTATGATTTTATTGGATTTGATTCAGCTGTGCATACTGCAAAACAGCCTATATTCACATTCGGAATTCAACAGTAGAAGTGATGTCTAAAGATGAAAACAGAAATAAAAATAAATAAGAGATATATAGAGAAATTTTAAGTAGAGAAAAAAAAAGACTGAAATATGCAAGAATTCCTATACAACACAATTTAAATCTTTCTCTTCTCTGTATAAAATTCTGTATACACTTTATAAATCTGACATTTACAAAGTGATAAAAACTGGAGGCAGTGGAAACTAACTTTATTCCCAGTAGGGGATTACATAAAGAATTGGCAGATCTCCACAAAAAAAA
>JAUBNY010000146.1:4551943-4569371 GCA_032275445.1 Crypturellus soui | reverse complement strand
TGTGTCAGACTCTAGCTATCTCACTCTGCTAATTCAAATTTGTTCAAAACATTTGACTAATTACTTCACACTGGCAGGTATTTCTATTTGCTCATGCCTGGAGAGGTTAATATGACACAAATACAAGTAAATAAATTTGTCCTGCTGGATATTCCAATATGGAATAGAGATGGCATGACGACTATGAAAACAGAGCCTGAATTAGAGGGGAAAAAAAGTATGCCTTTGCAAGGCACAACTTTCTTACATTTATGTTTCTTCAACTTTTAGACTCTAGGGAAGACTTAAGAGCCTTCAAAATTAAGACAAATATAAAGGAAAGCAAAAAACCAACCATACCATTCAGTTAACGAATAAGGAAGAACAAGGGCCATATACAAATGAATATGAATCAAAAGATCTTATTTGCACAAATCTTTGTGCAACCGCAAAGTGACTCATCAAATATTCAGAGACAGGATAACTAAAGAAACACCCCCTGAACTAACAAGATTTTGTCACCTACGCTATTTTAGATGGAGAAATTGAAACAGAGTTCATCAATAGAGCTTGTCAGAAGCAAAGCATCATAGCTAACTTGGAAAAGATCAGTACTTTAGTATTTCATACTTATTTCACTTAGGCTGTGAGTTGTGAAATATGAAATAATGAAGAATCAAAGATGCATGGCACTGAAAGTGGGAAAAAATAAATTTACAAGATGTGAATTGAAACAGAACTGTATCTGGAAGTAGAACAGAATGTGTGGAAAGAACCCTCTCCAGACAAACAAACTTCCTGCTTGCTGCCAAATACTGCAGAGGGGCAGCACCCTCTGTGTTGGTGAGCATAGCGTGCTAGGGCACTAATAGATTCATTTTGCTGGTGTGCAATAGCACAGCAGGTACCGTGCGTGACAGAATTAAATGTTACAAGCATCTTTGCTCAGCAGAATCTGTTGTTTCTCCTCCTTCCCATTGTTTTTTCGCTGTAGATGTTGGAAAACCGAAGAGTCTGGTGAGAAAGGTATGGCAAAAGTCACTATCTCTCTATTTCAATCCTATTTTCTACTGTAATCATTATGAGGATTCTGCAAATTTATCTACTATTTCTCTGCTGTATTGTATAAACCACAGAGACTTGCTTTTAAAGATTAACTGGTATTTCTTGAATTGGCATGCAATTGGAGATGTCTCTTCTGTTCAGATTTATAACTTGAGCACTTAGAGGCATTTTTGTATTATGCCACACTTTAATTATCATCCCCATTGACCTTATTAACTCATCAAACCGTAACTAATAACTATAACAAAACACATACTTTTCCCTATCCTTCTGGTCTACTTTTGACTCTATGTGAAATGCTGGGTTTTGCATATACCTATCAAACTCCCACATAGTTTAATTCTCAGCTTCAGATCTTTGTATTGCATGAAATGTCATTCCTCAAGGTCAATACACCTGATAAAATACAGAGATTTTCCTCTTCTCAGCTTCCTAAAATACATCCCTGAAAAATCCCCAAAGCTTTCTGTAAATTATTCTCTTTGTAATTATATATACTCTTTTAAACACATGGAAAAGCACCTGTTCAAACTGAGAATTAGCTGTCCATTATCATTCTATCTTCTCTCTCCGGAACTCAGATATATGCACACAGTCCTCTACACTTTTAAAAATGAAACCAATTTGTCTGCTATTCCAATGCAAGATGTATCAGGGGAATAACACGTCCAAGAAGACTGGGAGAGACTGCTTGAGAAATATATAAGCTTTGCCTTTTCAAGATTAGCTTTTCTTTTTGGTAGATTTTTATGTTTCCAAAATGACCTGTCACAGAAATGAACACTTTTCTTTGCCAAGTTGAGCATAGCGAATAGGGTATCTTGCTCATTCTCTTGGGAAGAGATATTGAGATATTCATATACATCTAGTATATGGAGTTAATATGGATTCAGAATTACAGGAAATAAATTTCTAAATGAAGAGCATTTAGATGTGTATTAAATACACATCTATAAAAGCCTGCCAAAGGTCAGAGGGGGATCTCATTAAATAGAAGTCTGCGTTCTGAAAATGGGAAGAAAGAAGAGATATTTGGAGGTGGGAATTGGGATGATTATAAATGAATAGTTGCAAGTTCTGTCTTAATCTTTCTATGCACCTAGCTTCCTGTGTCTATCATTCTAGCATCTGAGGGCCTTCAGACATCCTGTGGGTTATCTTTAGAATTTACTGAATTCCCCAGTAACATAAATCATTAAACTTCAGTTGAGCTGAATGGTTAAAGCAGTTGAGAATTGATAAGTCATTGCAGTTCAGTGCTTTTTCAGCCTATGAATTTATTTAGTTACCATTTTTAAACTTAATTCTTTTATATTGTTGCAAAATTTAAAAAATAGTTTTAATTTGTAGAATAAAATATAAAATGTGTCCTCCATAGTTTACATTTGACTTCAAGAAGTCCCAAACTTAGGACAACATATATATGCACATATACATTTGGGAAGGCCATCAGGTACTTGTAACACAGATTTTAATCCTTTGGGGTTTTTTTTTTTTTGCTTTACAAAATCTAATCTTCAGTCACTATACGAACCACTGTTTTTATTCTGGATGTTTGATAGTGTAAAGATGTGGGACCTGGAGGTTTGTACCTACCTGTGTGCTAGTGAGTAATGACACTGGTGCAGCGGCTGATGTGAACGGTGCTTTCTGGGGAGCGTGCAGACTAGTTTTTCTTAGTAGGCTTATTTTATGTGGTAGGATGCAAATATATCTTTTCTATACATTCCCTCTGCCCAAAACATATCAGTCAGAACTCCTGATGGTTTCTGCTTGATAAAAATATAAGAGAAATTTGGCTTAGTAATACTATTGCATAGAACTAACTTATTTTCATTTAAACTTCACTAACTACATGAAGAGAACGTATAATTGTGGAGTAGAGTTATAGTTTTGGTACAGTGGTGTTGCTATAGATGGATGCAAGGAATATTTATCTGTTTAACTGTAATAGTCTTGTCACTACACTATAATACATGAAGAGCAGCATATATACAAGGACCCTAAATGCGCTATCCCCCTCATTTGGTTTTGAACCCTTTTGTAATAGCTTCACTCTACAAGCATCATTTGAAGAGCCTCTTAGTGAGAACACTTTAGTTACATTAATCACTACCCACCTTGCTTGAAGATAGAGCTAAGTGTCACCCTTTCTTGGCATCAGCTGTTTGAAGAGCTGTAGGATATAGAAAGAGGCAGAAGTATCTTAAATCTGTAGAAAATGTTGTGTTAAAATGAAATTTGCATCTGAACTTCTTAACAATTTACAGCTGTGGTAACTGATGAACGTTCCCTTCACCCAAGCCTAGACTGAATTAAATCAGTGTTTTGGCTGTTTTTTAAGATGTTCAGATATCAAGAAATTATGCTGTTTTGGCAACTAGTTAGAGAATTTCTAAAATTGTTATTCAAAATATCTTAGTGGAACTTGACAGAGAAAGTACTAAATACTTTATATGAAGTGTTGAATTTAGAGAAAATGGCATTGTTCAAGTTAATTACAGTAAGAATGAGAATTTTGAAAGATACTGTCAGATATTGTCAGATTTTTAACTTCTCAACAGATTTCATGCAAGTCTAATGAAATAACAGCAAGAGAAATTTCTGCTCTGCCACACCTGCACCCCTACCCCCTCAAAAAATCAGGATACATGCAACATTCTCTCCTATACCCTTTTAATCCTGTTCTTTTAAAACTGCTAGACTAAGTCTAGGACTATTCTGCAATTATCATAAGCCAAATAACTGAAAAGCTTTATTTCTTACTCATCTTCCTCCAGGCTATTTTTAGTCTTTGTCACTTGTTAAATATTTCCTTCAGATACAGTAAGTTTGAGACTGCACTGATTTCACAATAACACAAAAGGAAAGCACTAAAATGAATGTTTCTCCCTGAAAGTTCACTGTGTTCACTGTTTTCTGTTCAGCTACTGCAGGATGTACACATCTTCATATAATCTATAACATTTTAAAAAATATTTACAGGAGATTTTTTGACGGATTTTCAATACTTCTTCACCTTGGCAAATTACCAACTTAGAAGTGATCTTCATAATGATAATGTCACACTTTCACCCTTTAGGAAATATGAGAGTAAAGGTGCAAGGAGAAAACAAGACACATATCCTCATGTGTGCATGTGTGTTTGTTACTTAACATATAATAACCAACTTCGCTACAACACAGTGTATTCAGTAATTCTGTTTGAACCTGACTTCGATTAAGCTATAACTGGGGCAAAACATGCTAATCAAAGTCACTTAATTTGTCCTAAAATTAATAAATTATAAAGGGATAGAAAAGCAGAACAAAGACAGGAAGTCTTCAGAAGAACTGCCAGACACTAGTTCCTATACATTTACATAAGAGCAGCTCATGTAGTTCTAATATTGAATTCATAGGAAAAGCTCAGATTTAAAAGAGGTCACATACCACATGACAGATCTCTTGTAGAACAATCTTGATAATTTATTCATCAAGATAGTATCTGCTAAGATATGACAGCAGGGAAGGGAAGTAGAAACAAAGAGCAGGACAGGGAAAGATATAGCAGAATTGTAATGTGTTGCACAGGTTTTAGAACAATCAGAAAACATTATTTGGAGCAGTCAAAACTAAAAATAAGAAGTAAAAGCAGGTTAAAGAATATAGCAGAGAAGGCTAATAAGATAACTTCCTTTTTTTATAATAGTTATAGTGACAAAAATAAGTGTGAAAACAAAACACTGCAGACTTGGAAAAAGAAACATATGAAATAAAAAATAAAGTAAATGATAACACTGAGATTGAAGGGCATAAAGCAATAAAGCACAAAAATACAATAAGAACAAAATGTCAGCATAGAGGCATGTGGGAAAATGGTTGATGCTGGAAAGGAAAGATCTTATGTCACTGACATAAAATTGCTGAATGGAATATAAAACCAGAAAATATGCAGTCAAACAAAGAATGAGATATTTGCAGGAGAGAGGCATGATGAATGAAGATAAAGAATGAAGATAAACAATGTTATCTATACAAGCAAATGGTCAATTAATAGAATAGTGTACTGCATAACAGAAATAAAGAAGTGTAGAAACAGAAATAAGCTACATATCAACAGCATAGATAGAATATGAAAATTCTTGGAATCAAAAACAGTGAAAACATTATTGAAAATTAAAAAACAAGCACTGTCTGTGCAAACAACAATGAAGTTATCAAATATTATGATTATAGATTTTTGGTACTTCTTTTTGCCAATTAATATAATTATTATTTATAATATGGAAATTCTTAGAAGTAAAAGTTTTGCAAAACAATTTTGAAGCAACATAGAATTTTGCTACTTACAATGCCAGAAGACTCCTTTAAAATCTTTTAAAAGGAGGTGAGAGTGGGAACATATTGAAGAGCTTGTTGTAGTTCACTGAAGTGCACAGAAGTATCTTCTGACTTTAACGGAAACTGGGTTAGATGATCAGTACGGACAAACTGATCACTGTCACATAAACTATTGATTAGTAGAGATGTAGTATTGTGAAATCCTTTCTACCTAAAAATAAATAAATAAATAAATAAAAAGCATGTTCCTTCACACTATGTCAAAAGGTAAAATCTTCTGTTTTGTTGGACAAGATAGAATTCTGCACAGAAAGGAAACCAGAACATACGTGTGGAAAAGGCATCTGCATCAGCAGGCCACAACAGCGTGGGAACTCCTTTTTAAACTTGGATGTGAGAAACATCAAGCAGTATTTTTGGATCCTCTACAGGAAGACCTTCCCTCTCCTGACCCCTCATATTATTCAGTGTCTGCCACAATTACGAATGCCTTGGGCAAAGACCGCAAGTTAGGCAAGCAGTGAGGGGGCAGCACAGTTAGTAACAGAACTTCTCATTTGCTGTGCTTGTGAAGGGTAAGTTACTTGAAGCGGGAGATACCATCTACCGCAGTACATCTTCATATCGCTTGCTCGCATTTTCCATTAGTCTTGGAAGAAAACAAGAGAGAAAAAAGAGAAAGCTTTTGTTTGCCACGTTCCTACACATTTCTTATTATTTGAAGCTTTGTTCAGATAGGAGGAAGACACTGCAAAATGGGAGATGAGACACCAAATCAAAACTTCTATGTTTAGGGTCTTTGTCCTGAAAACCATAACTGAGTATTCTCAAATATAATTAAATGAGTAACAAGATATGATCAAATTCTCTGGACAGTAATGTTAGGGACAGAACTGGAGGCTCTTTTTTCAGATAACAGAGTCTGAAATACATTACTGTGATACACAGTGCCCAAATTGTCAATAATTATTTTACCATCTTGACAGCTGTGGCCAGGTCACTCTGCTGCCTGCTATCGTGTGAGCCATTCCCGTGTTGCAAAAACAGTGAGATCGGGAGCAAACTTAAGGCAGCCGGTAGCAAGAACTGTGCAGAGAAGCAAAATGAGTGTTTCCCTGGAGAAGTGTATGCGCTCGCGATATTATTGAAAGTTGCCAGTCCATCTTGTACTTCTTGTAGGGAATGAAGGCCAGGACTTATGCAAAAGCAATGACAGAGAAATTTGCTGGCCATGCAGATAGCATGAATATAAACAAGGAAGGGAATAGGGCTGTGGAATGGCTATATTTCCATTCTGATAGAAATTCTGGGTGGTTGTACTGAAGTATGCAGTGAAGTAGAATAACCTATTTGGATCCTGTTCATCAAGTAACTAGACAGTTCCTAAGTCTGTCCTACAGATATGGAAGCCGACAAGTAGCAAGCTAGAGGGGATCCTGCTTTCCCAAGCTCTGCTGAGTGATGAAAAAAAAAAAATCAAAGGAAACCAGTCTAGCCAACTACTTAATTTCCCCTGCAAGCAACAATCGTGCATTCTGTATTTGCTCCTACAAAATTGCTTCCTAGAAGCAACCCTAGACACAGCTCCCATTGAGCTTGTGCAGTAGTTTCAAAATCCAGATGCAGATTCTGTGGACCTCTCAGCACATAGGTCACCTGAAATTATTTCCTATTCTTTCTAAATAACCAAACTACAAACAAAGGTACTCACTTTCTCTATGCCTTTCAGCCTTTCTTTATAATTTTATAATGCCATTTCCTTATTGTAACTATGTAATGAACTTGTGCAAATGATCACTTGTATTTTGCTCATATAGAGAGGTATCTTACTGTATTATTATGGTTCTTTTGTTGGAATAGTCATACTAGTTAGTCTGAACAATATAAAAAATGTCACAGTTGATTACAGAAAGGCATCTTATAATTAAGACCTATATAATATCACATTGTACTTCTTTGGTGCTCACTCATATTATATACAAATTATATAGGTTATTTGACAGTGTCATGGACACCTTACTGCAAGAAAAAAAAAGACAGAAATACCTTGCATTCCTTGTCAGGAAAATTACATTCCAAACGTTTTGTTTTATAATTCCTCTATCCCCAAATGTGGTGAAGAAAATTGATCCAGAGGTAATACCTTCACTAACATCTCAAAAAAAAATAGTATCATAAATCCAGCAGATGGCTGATGCTTAATCACTGACAAATTCTTGCTGTTTTTTAACTGTAGCCTGTATGAAGCTTTTAAAATCATATCTATCAATAAGGTGATCTTTGACTTAGCAAAATGTCTAGCACCTTTGTACTCAGAAGGATTCAAAATGCAGTACACCATGAAATATGCAGCAATAAGCTGTCATTGTCTAAAGACATTGTCAGTTGTCTAAAGAGTGGTTATTTATTGTAGTAATTTTATATTTAGTCGCTATAGTAACAGCAGCACTAGTATCCATTACGTCATAGATTAGTATTGTAGCTTTGGGAAGAAACTGAAGGAGCATTACACTGATGAAAGTCAACTACATGGGAAGAGGTAGATGTGACCCAGGACACATAAGAACCATAGATCCACACCCACAGATTATTTTCAGTGACAACCATACTGATTTTTGCTGTATGCATATTTTTAACTTCTAAAATTTCTTTTACTCACTTACTCACATACATTAACCTAAGTAGCTTCAAACCAATTTAATACTTCCACTGTTATTTATAAGAAGCTTTTTTTTTCCGTAAATATTGATTCAGTTTCACCTATTTTTATATGTAACATAAGTACCAAAATGCATAAAATCCCCAGAACTCAGTTCTACTGTCTAGGTATCAAAATAGAAATGCTTTTCTTAGAACATCAGTTTCTATAGAATGTGAATGCTTCAAGTTACAGAGGAGAAAATAGATGTAAGTTCCAAAACCAGCTCCACATTAATTTCCCCTCAAAATCTATGATGTTTAAAGCAAAGGTGAGAGCTCTACTCATCAGTAGTTAGTTCAGAGGAAATCTGGCCCGCAGTAGACAAATATATTCAACGATGCAAACTGCATAATGAAGTACCCAGCTTATAACACACCACTAGGTACTGTCAGTTCTCAGAGCTGCTATGTCACACTGACTCATGCTGAAATACATGGATAAAAATCTGCCATTTTTAACTGCTTTTAAAGCAATGAAAATACTTGGAACCAACTAAAAAATACAAATAGAACTATATCCTCCATTTTCTTTTGAACATAACAATAACTATTTCTTCCAAAGGGAAGAAAAAAGGGTAGTGTTCACTAAGAAAGTTGTTCTTATGCTAAGCAATTATTAGGCCTGAAGGTAAACACAGGGAGTAGGACTGAGGGTAAACAGGGGGATTACTCCTGTAGTCCCCCTGAGGGCTGAGAAGCTGAATTAGGCATTTTACACCTCTCCAGCACCATCTGAGCAAAGTTCTACTCCCTTTACTTGCCTCTCCCACAATCTGTGCTGTAGCTATTAAAATACCATAAGAAATCAGTAAATGAAAGAAAAAGGAGCCTAGTTTTGAGAAAGAACAGCCACCATTCTTACATACTGCATATAAAAATGTATTTGACATAGAAAAAGTTTAGAAAGATTTTGAAAACCAACAGTACTGCATAAAGTTTTAGGATGTATTCACTTCAATGACTCAATATCTCGTGTTTTTTTCTCCGTTTTTCTCTATGTCACAATAAATCAGGCTGTGAAATAAGTTTTGTTTAAGTAGCAAAAACATTATGATTTCACATTTAGCGGCATAAAAATTACCTTATGTTCAAATTCATGCTTCTCAGTAGGGCTCCCAGATACCTTTCACACAGCAGTAGGTTATTATCTGCCAAGATGCTTCCTATGGGCAAACGCAGGCAAGCTGTGATGAGCGAGTATCGACACGAGGCCCAATTCTGAAGGATCTGCCTTTTGTATTTGGAACTTGTGAAGTTAAGCTTGCAGCAATCATCTGAAAATACACGCCAGTTAAATTCACTCAGTTTCGTTTGGTGATTATTAGAACTTCCCAAGTTGAATTTCTAAAAAAAGAAAAAAAAAAAAAAAAAAAGTCTTGCTCTATTTGCACACACACAAAAAAAAATCAATACATTGCTCAAGATATTGTGAATTTTCAGTGGTATAACACTGAAAATCGTTGAGTGTTATCTACATGAAATCTTTCAATAATTTAAAGTAAAAAATATAAATATCTACAACATTTTAACTCGCTTTAGTTATCAACATTTCATATTTCAAAATTTCATTTTCAGTGAAACTGCCTTTTCTGGAAGGTTTTTTTTTTCACTAGTTTTACTTATGAGATATTTGTAGCTGCATAGTTGCAATTACAGTTGTGAGATATATATATGATTAAAAAAACAAGTCAATCTAGGCTATAGTTGCTATTAAATAAGTTTTCAGTCTTGCTATGCCATAACTGGTTTATGTGAGTGGCCTCAAACATTTTGTTTTACTCTTGTATCTTCATAAATTAAGAAAAACACAAAACATGTCAGTGAATACTGAAAAGAAATCTTCTTCTTTGTAATTTTAAAGACAAATGGAAAAATTGGAAGACCATATTTCAGTAATACATTCCATTCCAGACTTACAAAAACTTGCCAAAAAACATGGATCATATCCTCATGCCAATTCAAAAGAACATCCTCTTTCCACAGCTTTCAGAAGCAGTTGAGTAATTTATTCACACGGAAAACTAAATATAAAACTTGTGTTAAAAATTATTAATTAAAAATTGTATTCCAGAAATAAATCCTTCAAAAACCACAGCTGTGCTTGGCAACCATAGAAATGAATGAGGAATGCAAACTTTTTAGGAATACCGGTGCTGTGGAAGTCTGAAGATATCAGAGTGAGCATTCATAAGACATTTGTTCCTTTACATCAAGAAGAGATGATGATGAGCATTTCTTTTAACACCTTCCCACATGGGTATTTGAGCATTCAGGCATTTAAAACAGATGGAATGGGGGAGAGGCAAAAGTCTTCAAGTGACCAAAATAGCAATTTTTCTAAAGAGTTTTGAGAGATTTAAGCAATCACTCTCCCGGCCTGACACTGTGGGCTTCAAATGATAGCCAGCACTAACACTTGGCAAACAATTAGTTAGATCATGCATTGTGGAGTAGGAAAAATATATTGGGGAAAAATATCTTTTGGGCTAGATAGTGCGCTATTCACAGAGGAGCTAGGATGCTCTAAGGAGAAAAAATATTGCCAGAAGGAATTTTCACATTAGCATTAAAATATAAAAAATTAACTCTTTTGTAGGTGGCAGGCAGCATACTTAAAAGTTGCTTTTAATTGAAAAATTGTGTTAAACTATTTACCATGGAAGTGAATTCTCTGATTCATTGGTAATAATGTTCTCGTAGCAAAGAACAGATGTAGAGTGCATTGCTCTTCCTATCTGTTTCACAATACTTAAATATTGTTTAACCTCTTTTTATAGAAGCAAATAAAAGGAACCTTTAATGTACAAACAATGAATTTATAAACATGATGCAGTAATTGTAAAAAACTATCTGTTCTCTTTAATTGTTATTCCAAGTACTTGAAGGTGTCACACAACTATTTGCAGGAAGGAAAATGTAACATAAGTAAATATACAGGAGTGAAAATTATGGAAAAGCAGATGCTCTCTCTGCTTCTTGTACTGCTACCTATATATATACTACATAACTTGATGTTATATAAGAGCAATATCCTCATATATTCAGTGCTGGGTAAGCAAATGCAAAAGTAACCATTGCTAAAGTTCATCACTTGAACACTGCAGCTCACTGATGCTGAATGCAGAGGAAAGGCTTTGAAAAGAACTGGCCAAGGACAGTATCCAGCACTATATCATGGTTTAGTCAGACAGAAATATTGGATAAAATCTGAAAACTGATTCTTAGATTAAGGCCACAATATACCAGACATTCACTTCTGTGCACAAAAAGTAGCATCGCCCTAGATGGTCTACCATATGGTCAACCAACATATGAACAACAAAATAACTTTGTCCATTACTCGCAAACACAGCCAGAAACAGAAGCTGCAATGGGCTCAGTGCTGCCAAGCCTCATTAGAGTGAAAGGAAGTTTTTACAAGTCAGGGAGATGCAGCTGCCATCTGATGGCTTTGCAAACTGCGTGCATTTGAACTGTCGCTCTCCGGCGCTTGTAAAAATGTTTTCTCTCAGCAATGCCAGATCCTCATGCCATTCTGAGAAGCAGAGAATATCCAGGTATGTCTTTGTTGAACCATGATTGGAAAAAATTCCCATTTTCAGATGGAAATACCCATTTACATGCTTTGAGCTTCCTCTTTGATCTTTAAGGATCTTTCCTCTTACGATCTTTAAGAACATAAGCAGGCTCTTAAGGGAACACATTCCTGCTGAATTCACAATGAGAAATACTTTCTCCCAACTCACAAAAGTGTTTTTTTCTTGAAGGCAAGACACTCTAGCATCCTCAGATAACTGCAAAGCAGATGCCAAAATAGGTATGAAAATGAGGTTGCTGCACAAATAATAATGAACTATTGGACTTGTGGAAAAGTATACATCAGGTACACAAAAAACAACTTAAATATATTATCTCCATGAAGCTCATGCAGAAAGGGTAAACATATGTATATTTTACTTTTGAACATTAAATATTCACGGAATGTTTATTAAGACAAATACATAGCCTATCAAGATGAAAGACTTGAGAAGTCTTGTGAATTTTTAAACTTAAAAAATAAAAACATAATGCTAATAAGACTTAATGGCATAGTTAAATATTAAAAATATGTCTGTGAACATCTCCTTAATATCTAGAGAGCTAAATACTTTTTTTAATCTATAAAACAACCTCAGCTACCAAAATTTGGTTGTGCATCAAATGACTTAATCAAAATGGACTTTTAATACTCCAGTACAGTTTCTGTTTTCTTAATACATAAATAATATATATTTCTTCAAATTGGCTAGCTAAGTCAGACAAGCTTATGGGAATACATGTTATACCACATTTTGGTTCTATTAAGGACTGTATTGCTAACAGAGGCTTGAAACAGAGGCTTTCTCTTTTCATAGTTTATATTAAGCTACTTGAGATCCATGCCCAATACACTCATATTTGCAAATGAAGTAGGAAAAACTATTTCATATTTCCTGCTGTTATATAACTATATGAGGGATCCTACATGACAAATTGTGACTACTTTGTTCCAGATTGTTGCACAGGCAAGAAATAATCAGTAGGGGAAAGATTACTTACCAGAGTAAACTAATGGCTATGTTTGCTTTTTCATGGCTAGAGCAATAATAGAAATTGTGATCATTCTTTAAAATATTCCCTAATCCTTAAATTTGTCTCCACTGCAATGAGATCTTAGAAGGGTCGTGATCAGCAGTCACTTCAGGTTCATTATAAGAAGTATGCATCAACAGATATAGACATGCAAGAACAGCACTATGCTTTGCATATCTCTACCCAGGATTTCAGAAAATTACTTTAAAATGTTTAAATAAAACAATCAATCAGCTCTATCTAATTTTGGCCTCTGGTCTTAGAATTTAGCTGAAAAGAGATGAATTAAGAGGCTCTGGAGGTGCCTGAAATGCTATGCAGGATTTAAAAACTCTCTATCCTGCACGATGATGGCTACCACATCGGTGTTTCTCAAGTCTATCGAAAACAGGATAGATGGCCAGTGATTTTCACTGAAAAAAATCTTCTTGAGGTTGTATGCAAAGAACTTGGTCTTCCCTTATCACTGTAAGGGGGGAAATGAGCATGAATTGTACAATAAAACCACCAGAAGGACTTAGTCCACCACACTACACATTCTCACTGTCATTTCTTTTTATTTGAAATATGTCAGCAGCATTAAACTAGCCACATCCTTTATTATCTCTGATTTTACCGATGGCCAAAGTGGTAAGCTCAATGGCTTGACATATCCACCAAAACAACCCAAGCAATAATTCAACAATATTTGAATATGGTTTCAATTTTATTTCCACTGCTTTTGTAAGGCTCTGTAAAAAGAGAAAACAATGACAACCATGGAGTATGTATCCCTGCTTCCTCCTAACAGTAACGACATTCTATTAAGAAAATTGAATTAGTGCCCACCTTTAAGGTATCAATCCCAGGCTTGATTTTTCATTTGATTAGCTTTAAATCCCACAGGTTTGAATTGAATCCTGATATTCTGCAAAAATAAAGTGATGCTAGATTACTGCATTAAACACAGATGCCACTGATCTGCACAGGGATCTTGAAATCATGTTTTTCATTTCTTGTTCAAAAAATAGTGTGATCTCTAAACAGCTGCTTTGTTGGCTCCCACAGGTAGCTACACTTCAGTAGTGAGAGAAGTAATTCCTATATATAGTGCCCATATGTTCCTTTTCTTTCAAAAGCTTATTGGAAATTATGCAAACAAACAAAAAAATTCTTCAAACTGCAATGTACAGGTTAGCCTCACTCCTGTGCAGCTGCTAGAAAGCCTTCTGTGAAGACCACAAAGTAGAACTCCATAGTGAAATAAAGGTGATAACTGGGGTCAAAAAGCCTTAAATTTGCTGCTGATTTTTAGTGTGTCAGCTGTGCCTAAAAATCAGCAGCAGAGCGAGTATCCTGCAATACTGGAACTATCACATGAGAGCTATGATTTTCAACATGTTTTCAGATAAGCATTGAAAAAGAACTGATGGATTAAAATAATACTTTTTTTAGCCCCCATTTATATTCCCTTAAAAAAGAAAAAAAAGAGGACTGAGCATTTGAAGAAATGGGGTCAGAAATTCTACCATGCTAAATTAAAGATTACTCAATCAATTTTTCACCAGCATGCTGCCACACAAATTGGTGGTTGTTTCAAGGTAGTTTCATTCGCAGGTCCCAAATTTCATTAGCAGATGAGTTAGGCCATTTCAAAAGAGCAGATTTCTGTCAAGTTTCAGCTTCTCCAGTGATTGGATTTTGTTTTCTGGATTGCTTTTTACAATTTATGTAAAAATCTAATTCTTGTGTTAATGACCCATCAGAATAATACAAAAAAATGCAAGGTACACATAAAACCTGTTTAATTTATTATGTGGGCAAAGAACTTTGATGTGCCTGATAGCAGAGTTCAAACCTCTCTTAATTTGTAAGTGATATGTTGGGAGTTTTAATCTTAGTGGCCATATGTCACATCTCAAAACCAGATCACACGTTGGCATGAACGGCAGCCTCTGCTTAGAACAGCTCTAAGATTGACATATTGGAATGGGTTTGGGAGATGTTCATGGGGAAAAGCTTATTCATCTTTTATCACTGGTAGAAATAATCACACTTCAGATATTGCATATGGAAAAACAGCATTTTCAAATAAAGATTTTTATGGACAGCTATGAAATCAGCTTCTTAGAAGCAGTGATCTATGTATACAGAGTAGGCATCTGCCTAACTTCTGGTCCCTAGATATGATAACATAGCACGGATAGGCAAGAAGAATCAGAAGACATAGGGTACAGGCTCCAATGTAATTGTCAGTTTAATAAAATAATTTATTTTCTATTAAATATATCGCCTACCCTTAGAGCTTTCTTAACACAGGAAGGTAGTATGCACAGCACAGAGCTACTCAAATGCCAAATGCTCATATATGAGTATGTCTACTCACTTTTCCAAAGCTTATTATAAAAACAGCCCCCAAAAGGTATAACATCAGCTCCTAACTAGGAGCCATAAAAAGGTATTAGTGGTTCTTTCTTTAAGGAGAGTGTGCTAATACTGAGTAAAACAAGCCTGTGCCTATATAATGCATTTTATCTTTATACATCACAGAGTTTGCTGTTCATACACAGTTCATGTTCACACACACATACACCGTTCATGCTCCGTTCATGCACAGTCCAATTGCTCATGTTCATGTACTGCTCTTCAGTTCTATTTAATCATGCTGAAATCTCCCAATGGAAGTCTATGCTATTCTGTTTCCAAATCATACACCATTTTAGACCAAATCCCATGTTTTCCTTTCATAGATGAAGAGTTTAGATTGTGGTGCCTTCTAAATTCCAAAGTTTCCACAGAGGTCTTCTAGAGATTCGAAAGCTAAGTATTGCCAGGTAGGTACCACAGCTTCATTTGAATCCTCAGAGAATCCTTCTCACTAAAGCAGTTATTTGCTCAGGCTGTAACAAAACAAATTTTGTTTCTTCATTGTTCTCTCAACACCGTCTTGTGACCCTCAGCTTCATACACCTCATAATAAACCCCTTCCTCTTCTAACAGCGCTTTGCTTTTCAAGTATTCTACTATCTTCCTCTAGTTCTTATTCATTGGCATATAATGTGTTTCCAAAGCTAGTAGATAATTTAAATCATAATGGAAACATCTCATGTCCACAATTGCTCTCTTAAATTCTGTTTTGTGGTGACTGTAAACTCAATACTTACAATCACATTATAAACTAATGAAAAAAAAAAAAAAAGGTATCCCAGCATCTGGAGGAAGAAAAACCACCTTGTTTTTTCTTTCTTTCTTTCCTTCCTTCTTCCCCCACCCCGCCATTTGTGTTCTAACAACTTTACAAAGAACGGAGAAGCCATTTTGAGTAAAATGCTATGAAGTATTACGGTCAGATTACTAAATTAGCAATCTGATACAGAGCTACACAATAGGGAGATTAAATAATTGGTCCTTTTCACTGCATAAAAACTTGCCATTTGTCCTAATTTCCTTCATTAAATGATTAAAAGAACAGATGTGTTTTAATTCTAGACCATCCATCAGGGGAGTTTAAAGTAGAATATGCACTAGGATCAAAATCTGGGGCCAGGATTTGTAATGCCGTTGAGTATTTCCATTTTTTTCTGTGCTTGAGTCCTGTAGTAAACACAGGGTTTCATATTGTTTTGCAGCTTTTCATTCATTTGCTTTTTATTTTTATCCTTTCCTTGCGCCAAGTTCCTTCTGAATGGACTCTGATACAGCAATTTTCTCTTTCCTCACGCTCCTAGGAAGGTGTCCAGCCAGTGCAGTGCGTTCAGGAACTCGGCTTCGCCAGCTGCTCAGCTGCATTCCCGATGCGCTGGCACGTGTAATTTCTCACTGCTTCTCTCATGGGCTTGGCTGTATGCAAGGAGCTGGCTAGGAGTTATTCCTGTGGAACAGGACGCAGTGACTGGCCCGAAGAAACTGTGTGGATAATGATCATCTCTGATACCTCTTCATCATTCCTGGAGAGCACAGCTATCAATCCATGCCTAATCTAGACAATGTGTTTCTAACGTAAACTCCCCATACAGCAGGAAACGACAACTGAGAAAGCTGATTTATCTATGCTGTGCTGCTGGCTCCTATTTCATGACAGAATAGCTAATACGTTGACAGACAGACAGCCTGGGCTGAGCTCTTACTTGATATCATTATGTGCCGGCTGATGCAAGTTAGCTCCTTGCAATAATCCAAGTTTTGCAAAAGCTAGTAGGAACATTTTCAAGCTAAAGCCCGTGAACTTCTCTTGTATTCTTGAAAAGTTGCTTCAAAGATGACCTACCACACTACAGCTTCTTGAAATAAAATAAATCATAACTGCTTTACCAGTGAAAGATATTTGAATTGTTTTTGTCTATTTAAAATACGTAGTTATTAGTGACAGATTAGATTGAGATACAGCTAGGTCAAGATGTTAAATATAGACGTAATCATTTGCTTGAGAAGTGCTTGGAGTGACATTTGTTCCCAATTCTTGTGAAAAAAAGCTGATGATCTGACTCCATATCTTTCTAGCCAAAGCAACCTAGAACTAGGCTTCTATGATAGCACAGCAATAATAAAAATATGCAGAATGTCTGAATTTGTGGGATTTCTCAGAGGCAGTTCTGTCTTATTCCATCCAAAGACAGACAGTTCTCTCTGACACTTTAACCTCACAGAAGCAGGAAAAGTAGGAGAGTGCTCTATTTGAAAAAAAGCACCTATACTAAGGAAATTCTTCTTAAATGTTTTGACTTGCAGCAAAAATGCATTTTGATAGATGCAGTTCTGTATTATGTAGTTA
>JAUBNY010000146.1:4534123-4550194 GCA_032275445.1 Crypturellus soui | reverse complement strand
TTTTCACTCTTCAGTTAAATGTAGATGTAAGGTGCATGTCAAACAACTTGAGTACAGTGTTCCCCAGATGCCACATCTGTTTGTCGTATAACATTTTCTTCTGTTTCAACATTCGTGTTTACACATTTGGGCTATGAATATCTAAGTTCTGCCACCAGGGAAGGTCATCTTTGAATAATCTTTATTACCACTATTTGCTCATATTTGATTAATGGCACGCAGGATCCAGTCAGGACCTGGCATGCGGCGAGCATCTACCAAACACTCCAAACAGAGAAGCAGATAATGGATGGAAAAAAAGCGTCATTGGAATGACTACTGGAATGGTGGTGATGGGGTTATGGTTGGTTGGACTTGATGGTCTTGAAGATCTTTTCCAACCATAATGAATCTACAATTCTATGACTATGAAAACTGCCAGATGTCTTAAATGCATTATCTCTTTCTAATCTTTTACAATATTTACTAATCTTCAGTTTTACTTCTGCTGGCAATTGAGCTACAGTGGTGTAAAAAATGGAAACATTAGCATTAGGATGATAAAAGAGAAGTTTCAGTGTCAAATGTGTGTTGCTTTGGATCTCTTATACTCTATCCCTGTTTTCAGTGAAGTTATGTAGAAGGGTATTGTCACGTTTACTTCAATGAAATCCCAGATATGACTGAAACTAAAAGATGAAGAGCTACATTGTAGTTTTTCTAAATATCAAATAATTGTAAGATAATTCTTAGTAAAATGTCTTACTGTGCCATTTTTATTTCTGAATACAATTTTTCACCTACTGCTATGATGGCTCTGTTTATCGGTGCGGCACTAGTCATTAAATATCTCCTGTCTGCAACAGCTGTGTTAAGAACTGGAGGGCTTTCAGATTGTGAACTGCAAAACTCTGATAATAAGACAGTAAGTCTGGCCCAGTGACCCAAAACAAAGGAAGCAATGGATGCAAAAGGGTAATGCTGGGAGAAAGAAGGCAAGTTCTGAATTAACCTGGGATGATTATGTGTTCTGACAGAATGAAGTAACTCTTGTTCACTATACTAAAGCTACATGGCAGCAGAATGCAACAAAAACAGATGTAGACTTTGTCTGTAGTGGATATTATCTTCTTTCATACATAAGTAGAACTGTTGGAATAAATTCTGTCAATGGCCATTAAAATATAAATACTTAACATACTTAAGACTTAACATATCAGATTTAATATATGCCCTTACTGAAAAGTCCATAAAGATGTAGTATAAAATGTCAAACCTTCCTGTTTGTCAAACTTATTCCATTACCTTCCATAAGTTGTTTAATTGTGCTTATCTGCAGAGTATTTCCCTACAATAGGCTACCCTTTCTAAGCATCTATGTAGCATCTCTACCAAAAGTTGTGGAAAAGCTGTATTCTTTTTTGTTTAGTTTATTTTTTCCTTCCCATTTCATTTGCTGACTTCCAATTCATCCTCTCATAGTTACAGAGACAAGTGAATTAGAGGCACTGACAGAAGCCAAAATCTGTGTATTGCTGGGTTCCACTGGAAGGGATCTCCTCCTTTTTCCAAAAGGATGATTACTTGCCTGCTGTCTCACTTGAGCCTCCTAGGATTGCCTGGCAGTTGAATGAATTTATTTATTTCATGCAGTAGTAAAAGTACTATTACACTGTACAACAGCACTCAGGTGTGCTCCACTGTTCAGCTCTTCCCTTCCCTGACCTACTTCATGGTTGTGAAATGGGTGAAAACAAAAAAAAACCATGTAAACACAGTCATAACAGTAGACCATAAGGCGCTTTACACAATTAAAGCAGACATTCATACTGCCACTGCTATGTAGTAACAGGTCTTGCCCGAAGCAAAATTTAATCATAACATGGTTTAATATCTACAGATTAATGGCCTTGTCTTATAAATGTATTATAGTCATTTTAGGCAGCCTGTGTATTGCTTGGCCAAATACTTTCAGCAAAGAAAAGGTTGAGTAGGGTCCAAGAAAACAAATATAATCTTTTCCAATCACTTAGGGAGCTGAAGAGTTTTGAGGTGGATCTGGTCAAGGTATATTGGCAACAGGTTTCACTGTAGCAGCGAAGGTTTAGGAATAACATATTCAATAGCGGTGTCAGTAAAGGAGCTCAAGCAAACTTTGATTATTCATACTATTTTCATGTTGATATCCAGTAATATCAATATTATGCTATACTTAATAAGTTCTAACCATTCAGAATAATTCTAACGTCATGATGGTGTTACTCATTTATCAGCCTCAGCACTAACACCGCAGTCCTAGCAGCCATTTACACAGGTAAGGCTCATGCAAGCAAACTCAAAGTCATGGCAGTAAAATCCCAGACTTCTATATACAAGTGTCAGTTACACAATCAATATTGCCTTCCCCAGAGCTCACTAATACTAAATACAGCCTCTCTGTTTGTACACAAACCATATGAACGTGTGCACCCTCATGTTCTTAGACTTGGCTTACTGTCTAACAGCTCCCCCCTGCCGCTGAAGTTCAAATTTAACTGCAAGTCCTAGCAAAACCATAAGCACTTACAGCTCTTGCTATTATCTGGTTTCTGAGGACAGACAAATAAAGCAGTACACTTTAAAAAAAAATCATACAGAAGAATGAGAGCCTGATGCAGCTGCTATTTTTAAATTAAATTGTTGGAGATGGTAGAAAAGAACATGAAAAAGAAATTAATCTTTTGGGATGTATACTGCCATCCCAGTCTTTAAATTTTCCATTGTCCCTATCACTTTTCTTGTGTTAGATTTTAAAGTAAGGGATTGCTAACCTGAAACAACTAGGGTGGCAATGCTGGGTTTCAATCAGAAAAAAAAAAAAAAGAGCTGCACCTTGTAAAATTCTTTTTATCCTCCTCAGGAATTCATCAAAATTAATTTTTGAACTATCAAAATCTTTTGGGGTTTTAAATTTGAGATGAGTACCCTAAAGGATCAAAGTTTGCTTTGTTTTTTAGAACTTTATGGTTTGGGTGGCACATTGGAGAAGGGGGGGAGTAATGCTCTACTTAATATAAATTCTCTTTCAAATGGTGATTTTTAGAATTATTTTTCCAAATAATTCAAAGCACACTCTAATTATATAATAATTTCCTTATTTTCTCATAATCCTTGAAATATAACATTGTCAATCTGCTCCATAATGTTCTGGCTAGCAAGACATTCCTGAATCTTGCTGGTTTCCCATCATGGAAAAGGAACCTAGTTTGGTGATTGAAAGGGTGATTGAAAATCTGTCACGCAGCTGCAAATTTGGCAATCATCCCATTCTCATAAAGTTACACCGGTTGAAAATCAACGTGGTCCCAGAAAGAATGTGTATGTGAGTGTGTGTGTGTGTGTGTGTGTGAGAAGGGTTCTTTGGTTCAGTAGCTATCCTCTGCAGATAGCACGTATTCCTGATATCAAAGGAATAGCTGAGCCTTACTTTTCAATAGCAGTGCACTATAGCAAAGGAAAACCTTAAGTTGGACATGCATAAAAGTTTCTTATGTGAATCTACTGGAGGGTGTCTGAGTGACAGGTGGAGAGAGCAAAATCTATTTATATACAAAACAGGCAGTACTGCTGAACGCTTTCTCCTCATTTCTTCTTCCCTCTCCAATACCCTGCCAACACATCTTATGCTTAATTTGGAAGGCAGGTGAATGAACAGTCTTAAGGTTCATTCAACCATTAATCATTTTTTTTTAAATTGCAAAATTAGCTTGCAGACATTTCTCCACCAGGATTCTAAAATTTTTCACTGAATCTTTTACCATCAGGCACCGAGGGCGTATCTGGCTGATGATGGCTTCGTCCACTGTGAGATCAGGCAGCTAAAGTCGCCGCCTACCATTCAGGGAAACATAAAGATCAAATCTTGGCAGACCTGTTTGGCATTCAGGATCTTCTTCCTGCAACTTCATCCACAAGCAAAGACAGTTACTGGCAAACGCCTTTCAGCCTGTGGACTGAGTGGGTGCTGCAACTGCGAGTGACCACTCTGCAGCTGATACAAGGGATTCAGCATATTAGAGATTGTGCCTGTACAGTGAAGGAGAGCTACTGCACTGTGGTCACAGATTTTAGGAATAGAGTGACTTCCAAGATTATTCAGGAATCAGTAAAAGATTGAGGGACCCTATCTTAAATTCTCTCTAATTTTCTTGGCAAAGTAGGTACAATGAGGCATGTGATGATGTCAAGTGAGCTATATGATAAAAATTGACATACTTACGTTGTACAAATAAGGGTCAAGTAAACAAAGAAAATGTAGGTGACTGTAGATAACTGTAGATGACATGGTTTAAATCTGTGTCCTCTTAAAATGAGTCTTTCAATATTGTTATAATGTTATATCAAATATAGCTGAAATGAGAAAGCTGCTTGCTTTCGATTTACGCCTTCCTGGAGGTCCTTTCTACCATTAGCCATCACGTCAGTTATGATTAGGTGGGGTTTTTGCATTTGGTACAAAATGGCTGGCTTTAAGCACAAGCCCTGTAGTATGTCAAATGAAACCAATGTACTACAAATCAGCTGCACTAATTGGAATGACAGTGACATTCTGCACTACACTTAACAGTAAAAATACCTTAAAGACAAGAAGTCTGACATTTGGCTGAGCTCCTCTATTTATACTTGTTTTATTGATTAGAAATGCAGCTCCCACAATCACAAGTCTAGTATTCAAATTATATCAGCAAAGTTACAGCAATCGTAAAATGTCTTCAACCTCTTATGCTGGAAATCTGATTACAGCTTGACCTTGACAAAGTTGTTCTCCTTTTACTTTGCATAAGAAGGATGTTTATTATAACAAAGTTATATAATTATTTTATATTTTTATCCTCTTATTATTTATCTTTTGTTATAACAAAATTAATGACAAAGAAAAAAGAAACCATCAGTGATGTAAAAATAAATATATATTTTCTTTGATTCTACTTTGAAATCTACTATTATTTTTTAATTTAAGGTAAAAAATATTGATCTTTTTCCATTTTGGAGCTAAAGCAAGGATTTCTTTTCATTGATTTAAAGCAAAAAAAATGGTTGTCACCTGCCTGCAGGAAGAGTCCTACAGAATGCTAACTCTCTTGCAGAGAAAGCAGCTCTGTCAGTTTACACACAGCTATGACCTCCGCAGACACCGGAGACTGTTGCTCGCCCGCAAAGTTCACAAACTAGCTAATGTTTTGGTAAGACAAAATATCAGGTCTTGAAGCTTGTACCGTAGATGTTTACTTACTAAAAGTTGATCAAAATCAGCAAGAATCATTGCAAAAGCAGGAAATTATCAATCCGAGGGAAAGAGGATTTGATAATAGTTATGAACTGGATTCAAATCAGCTGCTTTGGGATGGATGACTTTCTGTTCTTCAAGTAGCAACCATCCCAGGAGAAAAATTTTTGGCGACTCACAAATGCTAGAGAACAGAATCCATAAAAAGATCATTTTTAAAGTCCAAGCTCTGGGTATAAAACTGTGGAATTCTCTCTCTGTAATCTTAGACTATGATTCTAGAGATTTTGAAAGAAATCTCTAGAATAGACACAATGAATGTGACACAAACAACTAACTTTCATAGGAAATAAACAGTTGCATCCCCTTTGGATTTCAATAGGAACCTTGTGTAGTCAATCTCCCCTAAAACAACTTCCTAAACTTCTAAAACTCAGAGCAAAATCAGAAATCCCTAAAATGATGATATTTAAAATTTAAGTATTAGTCTTTCTGTGCTCTTCCGCTTCCTAGCAATGAAATAGGAAGTTAGTAAGGAATATTTAAAAACAAACTTCATAGACCTAAGGACATAAAAAAAACCCCTTACAGCCATAAAGAAGTTTGGAGTACTTAAAGTAAAAATATTTACCATGTTCATTCATTTATGAATAAATTTGTTTAAATATTAGCTAGAGTTAGAGCTTTGCAAAACAGACTTTGTTTTTCAGAAGTTGTGTAGAACTTTTCAATTTCATAGAATTCTGCACTGCCTTAGTTAGGGGTTTATTTGCAGTGCTGATTAAGTAGATTTTTGCATCATAAATGCAAATGGGTACACATTGTTGATGCAAAACACTCTTTGCTTGAATGCAGTTATGTCTGCTGTGATATTGGCCTGTTTCTGCTCAACATATTTTTCTGTGTTACTGAAACTTCACAGTACGTTATGGGCTCCAAAGAGACCCACTTGGGAATAAAGAAAACATCCTTAAAATTATGCAAAATATTCATAACAAAATGCAAATATTGTTTACAATTTTTAGCAGCTCACTATAGCAGCTCACATTCTAAATCTTAACCAGCTAGAAGCTATATGGAAAACTGTTTTATCAGCCTTTATGCTGGATAAATTGTCTTGTACAACAAATGTTGCTGATCTTCAGCAAAACAGCCAGGACCAGCATGCAATATAAAAATGCTAGTTTTAAAGTAAAACGGTGGTTTTAGACACATTTAACAGTGACATATTCAGAATGAGATTTAGTGTTTACTGGGAAGGTTTTCTGAGGAGGGCATTCAGCCAGAAGGGGACTGCTTCGTCTAGGGAGAAAGGAAAACCTATAATTAAAGGATTGGATTTTAATTCCACCGATGTTAAGTTGCACCAAAAATGAATTGGGCCAAAATAATTATTCACATCACACGCTACTGGGCAGTTATAGATTGATGTATTTACATTTTGCCAGAGTAAGCAATGCCTTATGCGAAATATAAACCTCTGCTTCTTTAACCCTTGAATCATTGATGAACACAGTTTTTGTCATCACTGTTCACTGACAGTGAATATATTTCCTCTCATCTCTCAGTTCACATTTATCTCATTGTCTCCTTTCCACTAAGTGAAAAGTCCTCCCCATTAAGAACTCAGTGTCGTGGTTTCTAGGACGCTCTCTCAGCCAACTAATGGCATTTCTGTTGGTCTCCTTTGTGGTCAGCTCTGCCTCCTCAAGAGATGTCTACAAAACTACAACTATTTCCCTCTGCTGTACCTATCTTCACCTCACTGCTTTGCAGAATGATTCTGGAAAGTGAGAAAAAGAAATGAAATATATTGCAAAAGACTCGAACCTGCAGAAAGAGAAATAGAGCAGTACAAATGGGACTCCAGCATCCTAGGATTCGTGTTTAGCTCTGTTTCTCAGGTAATACCCACTCAGAGTTTCCTTATTTGCAGAGCAGAGATAAATGAAGTAGTTTTGGAAGTTTACCTGTATGAGGGAAGATATTTTCATGAAATACCTAGTCTCACTGTTCCAGCTTCATGAATATTTTCTTGAGAAAATTCCTCCAAGCATTCTGTTGGATATTCCTTGCCTCACTAGTCTGAAAACATGCAGTAACGTGTAGTGCAGATGTTCACCAATAACTTCACAGCATCTCAGTGGCAACTGAAATTACTTGGGGGGAGACAAGCTCACTGAAGGAACACTGGATTAAATACCCTAGAGTGCAAGACTTGGGTTCACTCCTTGGGTGAAAAACAAATTAAAACTTCAACAGATAACTTCTCATTCTTATTAGACAAACAGATCTTGCCTGATCTTTCACATCTGTTCCTTTTTAGGCTCAGTCCTGTCCTTCTGTAGAAGCATAATCTATATTAAAATCAAAATAAAAGCAAGAATTATTGTATCAGAACTGAACAGAACCAAACTCATAAGCTACGTCTTCACCAAGAGTGAGTGCTTTATTAACACAGGAATACTAGCACACTTTGTAAGGAAAATAAATTGATACTGACACATCTAAGGTTACACCATTTGATTGCTTAGCAAGTTTTGCTGGCACAGCAAGATTTACATTAAAAGCTTCTCCTGCTTAACTACCTTAGTAGGAAACTGTGTCTCTTACCTGCCTTAATCAAAGATCGCCCTTCCACGCAGTAGTTGACAGGCACAAGGCAGACCCCTCCTCATGGTCAATACAATGTTCATCAGCGTGGCTCAAGCTGAAAACCAATAATGGTGAAATAGTAAACAGCAACAAAACTCTGTTGACGTGAGCAATCCCAGGAGACAGCCGTGCCTAAAACTAATCCTGACATAACTCCTCAATCAGATCCTTGAATCCAAGGCACAAATTAGGTTTTAGTTTCACTCAAAGCCTGACGATTTTCCAACACTCTGCCCAGAAAACACAGCAATTCAATAAACGCATTTTTATTACAAAATTTCTTCTTTATTTTATGTTAGTGTTACATATTTTACTTCATAAGAGATTTCACTTTACCTTCAGATTAGTGCCTATCTATTTCATAGATAAACAACTGAAAGTCTCAGTCGCTTGCTGGAGAACCAAGGGCAACACATCAAGAGCTCTTCTACCTACTCTGTGAGTTCTTTGCCAAACGCAGGGATGAAGATCACTCAAGCTTCCACAGGACAATACGCAGAGTGAGCCCAGGGCAAACACAAGAACAAAATGAATGGGAAAAGACAACACTTTCCTGATGCAGTCCACTGAAACCCATAAAAGTAAGAAAAGTTACTCTTTTCAAAATGTTCCTTTGTTGTGTAAAAGGGATTATACTTTCTATAATTTCGTACTTCTTTAAATGGTTGCTGCTATAGAAGTAAGATTATAGAAATGAAATGATTTCAGAGGAAACAGAAGGGCAGATGCAAAATGGTCCCCCAAAACACTTAAACCACTTTTGATAGAACTACTTACCACAGCCATGGTTTTGATGATTTTGAAAACTAGTGTCTACTCCATTTTATGATTAAGTTTATTATATTCTGGAAAAAATCCAGTTTAAAAAAGTATTGAGTATCCCAAAGAATTTCACCCCTCACCTCATTTCAATATGTGCAGAAAGGTTGGGATACTAGAACCGTATAGCAGTTTACAGAGACAAAGCTTTTGTTCCTGTTGTGTTTTTATTGTTGCTGTTGTTTTTTCTTTTTTCACATTTAAAAAAGTTAGATATTTACACGGACTTTATAATTAAAAAAAAACTTTAATTTAAATTTTACATAGAGTAAACCACAAAGAAATGTATTTTCTGATCTGTGACTTCTTGTTCATGGCATTTCTTATGTGATTTCTTAAGAGACCATTCCTATTTGGCACACTGTCAGCTCTGTAGAGATGTGGGCTGAATTTTGTTAGTGAACTGCTGTGGCAGTGATGCCTAAAGATGCAAATCAAATTTCACCAGACAAGGAAATAATAGTCATTATTTTAAAAATGCAATTTAGATATTCGGAACCCAGTTCTGCCTGACTGAAGAAATTAACTGCTACCCTTCAGCCTTCCCACACTGGCACATTTAACAGACTGTGTAACTACGTTAACCTTATGGACAAATATGCTGGTTCTTTATATTCTAAACTGAATGATGAGAGCTGAGCAACACCTTGTGTTAGATGATAAAACTAACCATATGCTGTGGTTTTGCTCCTTTTCTTCCTTAATATAGCAGACTTTCTTTCTGTGCTAGCAATTTCCCAGTATCCCAGTTTTCTCTTTAAGACATTTATGTATTTTCTTTTCTTTCTGAAAAAAAAAAAAAAAACAAACTCAACTTCCAGAACTCTAAAACTATATGTATTTTGGTCTTCTCTATGATTTCTTTCCTGTTCTTTCTTGCGTTACTCATTATGCCAAATATTGCTTTCCTGGGTAAATCATAAAGCTCCTTGAGATATTTTTACCGGTGTGACTGAGAGCTGAGACTGGCAGCTGATGATCACTCTTCCACTTCCCCTTTTGTCAATCCTTCCCTGTTAAGAAGGTAGGTACCTATCTCCTCGACACTTGATCTAGAGATAACTCTTTGCTACCCACTTGAATATCCACTTGGGTAAGACTACTATAATAAAGTATTATTAAATTATACTGCTATGAATGGCTACAGACTACTCACATTTTGCTAAAAACATGACGGTTATCATGCAAACATAATGTAAATGATTCACAAAGCATTTCCAAATATTTACAGTTAAGCTATCAGGACCAGGACACTTGAAAATATTTTCTCTCCAACAGAATTCATACTGAGTTTTGTGATAAAGAATTTATACAATAAGTTTAATTGACATGACATTTAAGCTTATCTTTAAAATGTGAGCATTTAAATTCAGCAAACTGGCTCCTTTTACCCACTCATGATCAAGAATTTTGTGCAATAAAATATGTTGAAGCAGCTTACTCATGATTGACCTTGCTCATTTTGTAAAACTATTTATCAAAACACATATCAAATTAAGCATTTATATGAGCACTTGCAGATGATTTGGGGCACATGTGAAAAAAACATTTGGGTTTTGATGAAAAACTTTGTTTTTGCTAAAAATGATGGCTGTAGGTATGCCATGATGAGGTATGTTTCCTTAGTCTACAGAAAAAATGCCATTTACTGCATTAATCTTTAGAATATTCACTTAAAGTCAGACTCAATGTGCATAACCTACACAACACCCAGGTGATCAGCTATAGTACACATAAACATGATGATAATAAGTTGGGTAACTACCCTAATAATACTAAAGTGAAGAACATTTGCCTGCCTTGGAATCTTGATCAGACTCAGAGATCCAAATACGAACTAATTAAGACTCTCTATACATCATATACTAGCTGTGTATTTTATATCTTCTCGCTGCCTCACATAAATTGATGTGCTGTTATGTCTATTAGCTCTGGAAGCAGCGTTTTGTTTCCCTTAACAACAGTTCTATATTTTAACTTCTGATACCACAGGTCATAAGTGGCTATAAATTACCCTCATTACCTTAATCATTGCAGGACTGCTGAATAAGCTGCGTTCCATCGTAACAAAAATCACATTCAAGCATCTGCATCAGGATTTAACACTTGCTGCTGCTTATGATGAACAGGGATCTGAGCAATCAATACAGAAAACATTAACATGGCACAACACAGTGTACGCGGCAGGGATGCTGCTCGCCACTCATTACCGCAGCAATACCTCAACAGCAAACTTCGCCATCTCAAAGCGAATCAATACAAATTTTTGTTTCAGACAACATATGCAGGTCGTAATTACAAAATGTTTGTTGTATTTCACCTGACTACATTTCTATGTTCAGTATTTTTTTTTCTTTAGACTGCAATTCAGTGTTCACAATTCTCAGGTTGGTAATGCTGAGCAAATGAAAATCGGTTTGCAGAAGGACTACAGAAATCTGCTACGGCATTACCTAAGAGAGGGAAAACAAAATGAATTTGGACAGCTTCATCCAGCCAGCGCAAAGAACAATTTATTTGCCAACCTTTCAAAAATCAAGCTGATAACGGCATTATCTTGTGCAAGCTTGGCTAATTTATCTTTATTTTTAAAGGTGAGAAAATGTAAGTGAGAGATTAAATTGCTGGGTCTAGGTTAGCGCTGGGGTCAGCAATAGAATGGAGGGACCGCGACATCCCATCCTACACCCTGCACATAAATGGAGCTGACTGAAATTACACTATTCCTACTACTAATTACAACTACTACTGCTAAGCTTTACTCCTAATTGCCAACCATATTCTGTGATAAGTTCAACAAAGTAAAAATCACAATATTTATGTTTGTGCTCATGCTTCGAGAAGCTCAACAAAAAGCTGGTCAACGGGCAGATCGACCCGAGCAGCCCAAGCTCCCCCTGTCCCCTTCATCAACCGATCTCACCAAAGTGCTAACACGGTAACAGCCCGACGCGAACCTGCAGCTCCACTGCCACTGCCAGCGTGATAATTGGGGTTGGGGACGCTGCCCTGGGGACGTCCTGTCTGCCCGGCGGAGCGGGCCCGCTCACCTCATGCCCTTAGCACACCAGAGCCCATGGAAATCCAACCGCTGCGTGATGGTGTCGGTGCGGCAAGGAGACAACATCCCGCGCTGCTCGGGTGGCTCCTCGTTGGCGTTGGCACGACCGCGAACGCGCAGCCTGCGCCATCTTGGGAGCCTTCGCTCACAGCACATAGGGAGAGAAACCCCCTTATTCACAGCCCTCAGCTTAAATCTCAGTTTCCCATCTATAAAAAAAGAGTTATAGTCACGAAGTACTTGCCAAATACGTCTGAGCAAATCAATGGAATGTTCTTCTAATATTACTAAAGCCCCGTGGTATCGACTGCCTTGACAAAACACGGAAAGGCTACGTGGAGAAGGTGACTGCGGTAAAATATGGAGGAGAGGAATATAACTTGTAAATGGCTCTTGTAGAGGGAAAAGTCCATCACGTTTCTATTCTGGTAAGGCCAATTTGTGACCGAGGAAAGAAAACAATCTGAAAAATACCAATACCTGCATAGCTAGTTGATCAAGTCTATGGCTTAAAAAGCCTATGTGCAAATGTAGTCACTTAAAATAAATGTGGACCCAGTTAACTTGTTTAGTGATTGCTTTCTTTGTTGTTGCTTTTGTTAAAAAAAAAGTAATGATTTTAAATATGCAACTTTTTTGGTTATTGTATTTTTAAAGATATCTTTGCCCCCAAATTCAAGTATATATAATTTTCTAGATAAAAAGAATAAAGATCCAGAAAATATCAGTGAGCTAAAATGCAAAGTAATTTTTGATTTAATAATGTTACATAAGGAAAATGCATTTGGAAATGATGATACTCAGTATGTAATAACTACTATAAGCAAATAAAGCATTAGTTCACAAAATACAATTATGTTACATATATCTTTATTACAGTTTTCAGAATACATGGATTAACAATGGCCAGGCTGCAATTTCATCAAATTCTTATTTTAAACATAACTTACAAAGACATAGCTGGTTAAATAACAGAAATTTGACTTTTGACACTTTTTTATTTCTTTGTTTGTTTTTCGGTATCAGGAGTCATATAACCTCCAAAGCAGAAACCAAATGGTGCACGTAACAGACCATACCTAAACCTTTACAATCACCGTTCGCATTCTGTGGCATATGTATCACCCCAGACAGTGCTGAAGGACCTTCTATAGGAAACATCCCCATTAATATGTTTCTAATGACATCAGTTGGTGTTTCAGGGGCAGCTTGCAGGACTGCAGAGATCAGCAGAAGACCTGCACAACTCCCTTTGCTGCGCTTGGAAGCAGTGTGTGCTCTGCAACACACACCTGAGGCTGAGGGATTTGGCTTTAACCGCTTCGATGACACATATATAGATATATGTGTATTTTACTTACATTTTTGTGCATGTGTGGGTGTTTATGTAGATACTGGAGAAGAAGAGACGTGGAGGTTTTTTTACAATACTTCAATTCCAGAATGTGCAAATACATTATGGCACATAAGAGATGCGATACCTTTACACTGCTTTGTCTCCTAGCATTTATTATGCCTGACCTTTCAGCAATTTGAAGGCAAACATTAAAGCACATTCAGCTGAACCTTTGTTTAATGGATAAGAAGCAATTTACATGTACAGATAAGTTTGCTCCCACGTAACTATTACCAGCTTTAAATATTTACTAGCCATATAATTCTCAAATAGGAAGTACTAAATTCACCCATCAAAGCAAGATCCCTTGTGCCCGAGGGATGCAAAAGCCGAACACTGCAAAGGTTTCTTAATGAATGCTACAGACAGGAGGACACTGAGCGCCAAACCTACCCCTCAGCCAGATTCTCAAGATTTGCAAACCATTCGGAAACCGTGGGATGACTTCAAAGCAGGCCACTGATGAACTGTGGTCTGGACAGAAACCAGGAAAACATTATGTTTTTTGCAGCACTTGCTGAGGTAGTACATAGACCACACACAAAAATGCAAGAATAGACTCATATTCGTAACTATTTGCATATTATAAAAGTGAACTGTGGGAATTTTTGGATTTGGATCTAAGTGTTTTTAAAAAGGATAATTTCAGATAATATATTTGATATGCACTAGTATTGATATTTAATAGTATTTCCAGCAATACTTCTTTGAGTTGTTTGTCAATGCCTTCTGAGGCACTAATTTTGTTTTGGCTACAGAATTAGTTCAAAATATGCTTGACATTAAAAAAAAAAAAAAAGGACACATTGCTTCCGTGTAGGGAAAGCATATGTGCTGAACCCCACACAAACATACATGATATGAACTGAGTTGCACTTGTTTTCTATGCAAACTTTCTGCACAAAACACGAGTAAATAAAACCTAGTGTCTTTACATTTCGGATCTGTACACCCAGTAGTTTTAAGCAACAGAAATATATATTCGTATATGACTTAAACGCCTCTTTCCCATGTCAATTGCAAATTTAGTTCATTTCAAAGGTAACTATTTTCCTCTTAAAAAACTAAGAAATGTAAACAGTGTAACATCATAGAAAATCTCTTCAGTACTTAGGACTGGTAAAATGTGAATGCAAACAGATGTGCTGGTATATTGTTAATGTAATGTCTCAAAGGACATACAGAGAAACATAATTAGCAAGAAATTTATGTCTGAATCCTCCAGCGATTTACTTTCTGGGATTACCTTGAATACAAATATAATTTAACTGATATATTTTACTTTTTAAAATTAGAAAATAAGGCAAGTGCATTTCTGAAGAAGGTGCTACACTTCTAGGATACTAGATAAACGTGTGACAATTCTGAAAATTATATCAATAATAAAAACATCAAAAATATCTGCAATTTAATATAGACTGAAAAACTATCAAAAGACAAAGTGACCAGCATCAATTTCAGAAAATATTTTAGACTTCATAAATACAAGCACCCTATATTTACATAAATTATCTTCTAGACTAGTTTTCCTTTGAGACACACTTTTGTTCTAAGTCTGTGAAATTATATAAATGTTTTAAATACGAAAAAAGTAGTAAAATAGAAGTATCAGATGTTGCTGTTATTTTGGATTTGCTTTTTGCTAACATTTGGTTCTTCAGAATCTGCAGTCAGCTCTTACAGAGCTTTTAAAAATACAACTAATGGAAATGGAAAACTGGTGCATTAGTACAGTATAAAGGCTCTACTGAGAGCTGTTGAGGTTTTACATATAAAGATTACACCAGTATTTGTAAATCCTAGTCAAACATTTTAAAAATTAAATGGGAATACACTATTTTATTGTAGTACAAATTCATATAGTCATTATGCATCTAATCCTTTCACACTAGCTTTGTACATTAAGCATACTGTGTAGCTGTAAATTTAATATTTCAATTAAAAACTTATGCTTCAATACAAGGTTGATGTTGAACTTACACAAAACAGAATATAATCTCTTCCTGAAAAAGTGGGAGACAGAATCCCATTACATGCATTTTTCTCCTAGAAGTACCACATAACTCTTAAAAAAAAATAAACCCCAAAACAAAAAAACCCACCCCTTAACCCAAACCATTTAGGCAGAGTAAGAGTTGACAGCACACATTTCACTGGGCTTCAAGCATATTCCTATGGCTAGAGACGTATCACTGGGCAAAAAACTTGTTTCCTTTGAAGCCCATGAATTTTTTTTTTCTTCTATTTCAATATTAGACTGAAAATGAGTTGTATCTCTTCTTGCAATAATTGGATATTGATCAATAGAGTCTGAAATCATAAGAATTTATCCCAAACTAGTCAGCTAATCTTTACAATATTTCACTAGAAAAGCAAAAAGAATCTACTGTACAAAGATGCTTGGCTCAAGCAGTAGTGCAAAGTTACACTGCCCCAGTACTGATGCTCCTCTACAATGATCAGTTAGTGCACAAAAAATACCCACTGTTACACCTTACTCTCCAAACACTGTTTACATAACATAACATAAAAAAAAAAAGGTTCCCCATAGCCGCAGGCAATAAAAATATTCACAATAATTCATCAGTCAGTGAAAAGCAATAATCTGAGAACAAGTGCCATCTCCTGCATCCCGTCCTGCCTTGGAGAGGGTCCAGCTGAGCAGCATGGGAGCCCTCCCACGCAGCTCCCACCTGGAGCCCTGCACCTCGGGCAGGTTCGCAGCACCCCCAGCGCGAAGGACGCCGAAGGTTGACCTGGCCTCCACACTCAGTTTGGGAACGGGGGGCACCCTTGGGTGGCAGAACGTGACTGCTCACCCCAGGTCCTGCAGTGCAGGGGCCGAAAAAAGCACTGCTCAGTCACTGCTCACTGCTGCTGCACAGGTCCACGTGT
>JAUBNY010000146.1:4449220-4460150 GCA_032275445.1 Crypturellus soui | reverse complement strand
TCCCAACATAACGTATAAAAGGTACTTCAATTACAGACAGAAGAAATTCAGTTAGTATAATTTAAGCTACAGTTCCTCAGAATTTCTTTTTGAAATATCCAGAGCTGTCTGGATCACTTAAACACACAAAACACACTGAGACTTACAGAGAATAGTTGAATTTACAGGCTAAGGCTCAGAATCTAATGTGTCTGTGTCCTCACATTGCACAAATTACCCAACTAATAACTATAAATTGCAGAGAATATACCCCCATATAAACCTTTCTATGACCTTGCCTGTATTTGTTCTATAAAACGTCCTTCTTCTACCGATAAGGTGAGCTTTGATTTCCTACTCATCACTCCTTTGCACAAATATCCTCATAATTTCTATTGCACTGCTTTCTCTCTCGCTCGCTCTCAGAAAAGAATTCTCTTAAACTGTTCTTCAATATACTAAGTTTCTCCACAGTTTTGTCTTTCTTAAAGATTCATTTATCATCAAGAAATTCACTGAAATCTGTCATGATGGAATTTCACTTAATGTCAGAAATACACATGATAAATGTTAGGCCCAATTTCCTTGTCTGATTTATATTCACAACTTAACTGCTACATATTTATTGCTCCCTTTCCTCTCCGACTCACAATATACTCATTTCCTCTGCCTATAAGCACCATTGGCCTTAATCTCAGATGATTTCAGGAGTCAGTCCAATTCATTATGTGCAATAAAGTAGTAATAACTTTAAAGAAGGTATCGGATCAAAATATGTCCACCATTAACAGGGCACGTGTTTGTTAACGATGCTGCAGTTTAAAGAGCTCAGCAGTCAATATTTATTAAGCACAGGGCATAGAATAAATGGGTTATATTTCAACATATTTTTCCTCTAAAAAACTGAAAAAAGCATACAAGTTCATAAATACATAAAAAGAAAACAATTTCTTTGTGGGTATCTATGGAAATATCCAAAAGAATATATCTGCTGTTATACCACAAGTAAAATTGCTATAGGAGATCTGAGGCCTAGGCTGGTACTAAACAGCCCAATAAATTCTTCAGAGGTGACATTTCGTATGATGATAAATGGCAGTCACTATTCCATGTGTTGTGTCTGGGCTAGGAATGAATGATGGGCAAAACTGCCATTTGCAAAAGAAAATCCTACCTAAACCGCTTCGTAAGATTTATGTAAGTTATAGCAGGATTTGATAATTCCGCACTCCCAAGCACCTCCCGATACTGCCTACCCCGCAGCGCGGGGGCAGAGGCTGCAGGACGGGCAGCTCCCGAGCTCACCACGGTAAAACACCAGCATGGCATTTTGTTTGGTAACAGCTTCTGCTTTGCACAGACGCTGCACAACAGTTACCAGCGACATTAACTGTGTGTCTGGGTGAGCCCTGCACCAAGAACTGCATATGCCACCCCATGGCATAGTCATTATTCTGACACAACCCACCTTTTGTTTCTAGAAAGGAGAAAACAGTATTAAAAGAGAAAAATCAATGTTTTATCCTTTTTGTTTTTGGACAGTTCTCTCTCTGCACATTCAATCATACTTGACAGAGATTTCATTTTACTGCAACTTCGCAGGCTGTAATGAAAGTAAATGCCCGCAATCCGATGAGAGAAAGCAAATAAGCAATGTCATGGCTGAGCAAACCAGCAGCCAGCAGCCACTGCCACACCGCGATTAGATCAGGGAATCTGCCACGTTTTCTAATGGGAAGACTACAGGAGACTCAGCTAAGCACTATTAAAAACAAGCCCTAAGTTCTTGCAAGTGAAAATTTTCTTTGCCCCAGATGCAGGAAGCCCCGGTTGCAATGGGGACCGTACGAAGACACACGCTGCAGTTCATGGAATACGCCGGCTACTGGTGATTTTTCAAACAAGTGACTCAAAATACAGATTTAATTTTCCTGAAGCACTGTAAGATCTGCAATAAAGGCGCGTGAGAGCGCAAACGTGTTCATGCCCCTACCCACCCCTCCACATCCCGGCATTCGCACGTCCCCCGGGAAGGGGCAAAACAAAACCCGGGACATGGGCATGGGGAGCACAGCGAGTGCAGGGAGGGCAGACAGCCCCACGCACTAATCCTTCACCATCCACCTTCCTTCATATCTTATTTGCTTCCAGCATAGAAACATTTCCTGCAGCTGGGTTGCAGGACGCAACAGGGTTGCAGGAAAGCTTGAAATAAATCACCATTTACAAGAACACATTCCCACTTGTCTTCAAGTTACTGAGGTGCTGAAAGCCAAATAAATATACATTCATCTGAACCTATAAACATATTTTGCATTTGAATTAATACTGATAACAAATTTGATCATACTTTTTCGGAAGCTGATTGAAGATCATTATGACAAAAACAGAGGACATTTTTACTCATTTATATAGTGATTTGTGCAGCATTTGCTCTGCCTGAATTAGAGCATAAATCATGAACTCTTTCTTCTGCAGTTTTACTATAAAGGGGTTTTGTTCTCTCTCTCGTGGCTTTTCTCTCTCCACTATTTACTCTTTTTTCCAATGTTCTGGACTTCCAGACTGGACAAATGGAACAGTCACTAACTAAAAGGGCAGCCTGACTCTGCACATGCCCTACAGGGTGCAAGATGTGGGCCCGCGGGGTTCAGCCTATGCTTGTGGGTGTGCACACACTTCAGGGCCTCTGTTTTCAAACTGCAGTCACAAATTCATTATCTAAGCAGTAACATCAGCACCTCCACCTATTATAACATAAAAAATAAAAACAGGATCAAAAATAAAAATCACAACAGTCCTTTTAATGCTACCATTAAGTTTGGGCAAAACTGAATTCGCTGAGTTTTACAAAGACTGCTTTTATGTATGCTGCCAACTACATGCAATGTAATCAACCTATCACCACTTCTCCTGCAAAGTAACAGGAGGTATGATTTCCATTTTTACTTTTATGTATAAAAATGCCACTTTAAATTGAATTTCTAAATCATTTTAGTAGCATAATCTAAAGCATCCACAGAAATTCAGTCTGTATCCCTTAAGACCACTTTTACAGATAGCAAAATGCATCAGAAAAAAAAATATATCAAATACCTTAATTTCTGTATCTCACAATCTCTCAACAACTCTTGCCATTTCCATTTTTTACACTTCATCCTTGTTTTTATGCCTTTCATGTCTTAGAGAAATCTTATTTCCCAAAGCACCACAAGCTACTTGTCAGTGATAAAGCTTACTTTGAGTTGTAATAAAAAAACTACGATAAAATATCACACGCACACAAAAAGTTGGCCCATTTCAATAGGATCCACTTGTTCCCGCAACCTATAGCTCAGATAAGGATGTTTTATCACTCCGGTTCCTGCTCTTCCCAAACTAATGAGAACGCTTGCTGCCCAACTACCACGGGGAGAAGAAAGCAGTGGTTCTGGTCACCTTGCCGATGCAAGGACAGAAAAGTGTCACCAGAACTCACACCTGTGATGCACTGCTCTGCTGCACACGTGCTCATCCACTTGCACTGTCACCTGCAGGGGGGCAGGTCAGGATTGCTGCAAGAGATGAGGATCGCATCAGCATTAACAGCTTACTTCCTACAGAAACCAGAAACAATCTTTCATCATCTTTGAAAGAAATAAGGTCTTTGAAGTGTGCAAGTGAAGTGAAGGGCGCAACCACATATACAACTATTAAAGGCAACATTTGTAAGCAACTAAGAAAAAAAGATATTAGGGTAACAATGCACTAGGAAAAAACAGTTTAAGTCCTTTAAAAGGAAAATATGGAGAAAAGCAAATTTATCTGAAGCTTTCTTTCACTTCAAAGAGCTTTTTTTTTCTTAATATAAAAATATGTCTCCAATAACTACAGTTCCTGTTCTAAAACACACGTGCTACTTCCCAGCTAATTTTCATTAAACACACGTAACTATCCCTTGGACTCTGACTCCTCACCGAGGAGTTCACATACCAACTGCTTAATTTAGGATAGCCAAAACATACAAACATGTGCATTAAAACCATTTCTTACTATTGGACTATGTTTGAATTAAAAAAAGAATTACACAACTGTGTATAATGGCAGGAACCATCCATCTTTTAGTATGCTAGCGTGATTCTGCAGTTTTTGCTATCTACTAATATACTCATTACAAAAGTGGAATTTTGCATACCAGAGATAATGGAATTGGGGAGAAATATAAAGTCTCCTTATGCTTTTACCTATCTTTACTGCAGTCTCCTACACTTTTTCTCTATATTTACTTCCAAACTGGCATCTTCAATGGAATTCTTATACTACAAGTCAAGGTTATGGGGCCATTTTCAAGCACTGGATGCCAGAGATACCCCTTCTTCACAAATCTGCGGGCTGAGTCACTAACTACTTAAGGTAGAGATAAGTTTTAATACTTTAAAAAATGTTGTAGTTGCCAATTGGGAACAAGCCAGAGTAAATGAGACCAATGCATTTTTTGTTACTGCATTTTCGCTACTCAGTGGTGCCAAAATATACACCAGTGCTAAGATGATAGTACACTACGCAACTGTACGTAGACACACATATATTCTGGCCAAAAATATGAAGAAAAAAAACAAAAACACCTCAGTGTTACAAGGCAAAATAATACACACTGGTATAACAGTTAAAAAAAAAATCACACATAAAGGTGACAAAGCAAGAAGCAAATCAGAGTTCAGAATAAAAGCCTTCCAAAAGGCTTTGGAAAATATTTTGAAAGGGGCTTATCCAAATACTGTCTTCTCAAACATATGTAAGCCCATACAAAATCTAAAATCAATGTGAAGTGAATCTCCACAAGCAGAAATGTGTTCATTGTTTAATGAGACAGTTGAAAATTATTTTTCGCTACAACAGTGTTTTATCATCTATTTTCCTTTGTAAAAAGATCACTACATTCGGGATTACATCTCCATGAGGAAAGCAGTAATATGAAAGAAGGCTGAAGGCATGTCTGATGTGGCAGTTGTCTTTTTCAGGATTACTTTTGAAGGATGAGTTGATTAAAGTTTATTTTAACTTTAGTTGAAGTTTCTCCTTTGCAGACAAGGTATGAGGAAAAGGGGGGTGACGGTAGGGGGAAAATAATAATAAAAAAAGAAGTCAGAGAAAACAACTTTGAACCAGACAATACTATTTCTTTTTTCCCCTCACACATAAAGACTCATAATTGAATATTTGCTATCCAAAATTTCTTGGACAAAACGGATTCTTTAGGATCTTTAGGATTTCTTTATAATCTTTAGGATTCTTTAGGAATTTACTGCTCTCCGTCATGCAAGAAACATATTGTAAAAGCAGCAGTGCTGGCTGTAATAAATCTATTACTTTCTTACCTAATAATAAGATTTTTACAGCACCGACTCATTTTCCTAGATACTTGACTCCCAAAAGAAAATCAAAACATACTATGCACCTTTACAAAAGGTAATATTGAATTTTAAAATTCGTTTTTGAAATACTGCTTAGTAATCAGAATAAAACCTAATTCCCGATTTAAGATATTTTAAATGAAAAATGTAATTTTGATGCAACTACCTACTATTCACAGACCACAGTATTTACAGACAAAGTATTTTGTGAAGAATAAGGCAAGTCAGATTATCTGTTGAAATTTTCTTGGTTTTATTTCTCTCATACACAAGGCCATTTTTGATGCCAATTAAGATCCTCTATTTTTGTTGTTGAACATGGAGTTTGGCTATTGACATGTTGAGAGGTTCCCAGGTTCCCCGAGTGTCTTTTTTTTTTCTTTTTTTAATAACACAAATTATTACCTTGGCTAGTAGAAAAAAAATTAGCAATAAAAAATTCTCTTCTGCTAAGAAAGCTAGCTGAAGGGGCTTGCCATTTGATGCTACCTCTTGTGTTTATTAGGATTCACTGAGGCAAAGCTCCCGCGATCAGGACTGCCAGCTTAAAACTTGGCTTCCTTAAGAAACAACTTAAAAATTAATGCCTCTCTTACATGCTGTACATATCTCGAGTTTTGACAGACAAACAGATCTTTGCACACGAACCGGGTAGTAAATAGACTCTCAAAGGTAAATTATTAAAAACAAGAAGAAAGAAAACAAACCATAATACACAAATCTCCTTGGATATTAGCGATGCGGTTGGCTACAGAGCGGTCATGCACCAATAACGAGGGCTGTCTGTGATCCCTCAGGCCTGCCCCATACTCGCCTTGCAACCGCAAATATGGGATCTAAAGCTCTGCAAAAAAAAAAACAAAGGCCTTTTCCATCCTAACTCATTAGGAAGCACGAACTTTGATTACCTAGAAGATAATCCATAGGAACAGAGCTTAAACTAACAGCAGAATGCTCAATCAGCTCAGACATGAAGATATATTTTTTGTTAATTTTAATATCCCAGGGATGATAACTTAACTAAATATACTGTTACCTTAATGAGAATAATGGGTAGGTGATACAATAAGCTGGTATTAAACAAAAGCAGGTAAATGGAATTTCCTCATGGATGTATATGAAACACTACACTGGAAAAATTACATTTTGGGGTACTGCTGCGTGCTTCATGCTTCACCCAGCCCGCATGGGACATTCTGGGTGTGCCATGAGAAAATTAAGACTTTGGGCAAGTGTTGCTGTTGAGGAGCAGAGAAGGTTTTGCTTATCAGCAATACTGCAAAAATCCCTAAAACAATGTGGTAGCATTAGGTAGAAGAGATCTTCCATGTTTAATGAATCATGTTCAAGGTTGCCAGTTAAAAATCAACTATACTGCACATCTCAAGTAATAAACATTATACATGTCAGTAATTACTTCACTAAATAGTCCTCATGTAGACAGCCTTGAGACTGCTTTGATAGCTCTTTTAAATCAATATTTGGGTATCATAATTGACACATGTCTAATCCAGGCTATTACAGAAATAATAGGAGAGATGTTTTTGTTTGTTGGTTCTAAAATCCTTTTTTTTTTTAAATTATTTTTATTTTTTATTGTAAATGGCAATACAGTTTTATCAGCATGTGGATATAATTCAAACAAAAAAAAGCTCTTCTGCTAAAATCTGAGCAGTGAAATCACGGACCACAAAAGATGAATTAAATGTTTCATTCCAAAACATGGTCTGTGCTAAGAAAAAGAGAGAACAGAGGCCAGTACCAGCCTTCCATCTTTATTCCTAAAACCCTCTTCAAACTCTAAACACAGATGAATTTGTTTTAAAGTAAATCTGAAATGCATTTTACCTCATAAGAACCCTGAACACAATGTGTTGAAAGATTCAGAGTTTCATAACAGAAATTCTTGAGAAATCATAGACAAAAGACATCCTTGAAGAAATAGGCTACGAAAATTACTAAATCTCCCTATGTTTGGGAGATTTTACATGCTCCCTTGAAGAGCTAATAGACTAAAGAAACTTCAGCGTTACACACAATGGGGGAAACAGGGAAAAAATACAATACTGAAAGGATAAACTCACTTATCTGCAAATTATTTTCAAGGTTTCTTCTACCTTCCACTTCATGCTTCGTATTATCATTTGACAGAAAAATCCAATTCTAGCAGTTTTTGTTTTTCTAAATGTGATAAGCATGCAAATACACACTTAAGGAAGTGGCTAAGCTAATTTACTATAACATCCGCAAACTAATTGAAGATGTACTAACAGTGATGAATCTGAAATCACAGTTAAGACAATCATAGATTCAAATGATCAAATTATTATCTTAATATGATATATGAACACGCAGAATGATGAGACTGACATTACATGAAATTCCCTTGTGGAGATTTTAAAGAGGTTAGATTTCTTCTAGCCCAGGACCAAAAGAGAGCATCTCGGGCAATAAAAGGCACTAATGTGATGTGTGAGTGGTGCAAGCATCTGCAGACGGTAAGCAGCTTTTACGGAGATGTGTCTCTCAAATGCAGAATCTTGCCAAAGGGAGTCACTTAGAGCAGGTAATGAAGTCTTCTGGTTTACAAGAGGTCTTTAACATCTGGGTTAGATTTACAGTTTAAGGATTGCAATACTCAAAATCCCAAACCATGCCTGCTTTCCAGGGGAAATGCACAGTCCTTCCTGGGGTGTTATAACCCCCCACGAGGAGGCCTGGAATAACAAGATGATTGAACGAGACCCGCTGAGGTCCGCACGCTGAGGGGAGAGACAGTGAACACCAGTTTATGGAAAATGCTGAAGAAAGTGGTTTTAATCCAGTCCCTTATCAAGATTGAGAGAGCTTAAGACCATACTTTCCCCTAGACCTTGTTGTCTTATACTACTTCTGAAAATAGCATTCAATCAAAGATATTACTCACATTGAACATATGACACGTATTGCATTTCCCTGAGCCGCAAGGCCTATCGCTCTGCTACAAACGCAAGCTAGAGCTGTCAGAAACAAATCCCAACACCATCTGTGCCCCTGCTATTCCTCCAGTTGCCTACCTATAAGTGCCTGCAAATACAATACACTGCAATTCACTGTTTAAAATATTTTTTAATATTTCTTTCTGATATCTTTCAAGAGAAATGTTACCTCTACCTAGCACATCAGACCACTCTTGGTGCAGCAGTTCTAACAACTGGTTTGTAAAGTTGATGTGTTACTGCCCATATGTGAATTCCATAGCTTCCACTATAATACCAGTATTTATAAACTTTTCTAGCCTATACCCAACTCCTGATTTATTAAAGATCATGGTAAATAAAAGCCCCTAGCCACGAGTTGGATATATACACTCAGATGATGATTTTGAGAGCTTATAGCATTACAACATTTTTTTTCCCCAAGTTACATACTGCTTCTTATTAAGGACAATGTTTCAGTTTTCATATTGCCTCTTGAGACTTTTTACTGAAGAAAATAATTCATGTTGATTATTCTTTACTTTTTCATAGCCTTTTGCTGGTTAGAAACCGATATCTTTCAGACTACTTTAAGGAACTGCTGTTTTTCAGGCAGAAAGAAGAAAACTTATCCCCAGACAAAACAATCTAGACAGAATAGTGAACACAATTTCTTTTATGTCACTTTTGAATTAAACTCAATTTACTAGGCTAAAATCTGACAATTCAGCTTGAATTTATGTACTGTCTCTCATAATAAAACATACTGCAGTTATACATTAATCTATGCATTATATAGTCATTTATTTCTATTACTGTAGCAAATGACCCGCTGTCATCAAAACGCCACAGAGAAGCAGTCCCTGAGTCACAGACCTTGCAAGTTACTTTGACACAACTTACAAGCAAACAAATATTAGAAATAAAATGGTTTATAGAGACATTTATACTCCAGATGCTGAGTCTACTGTAGTGAAAGAGATTTTTCTTATGAAGGCAGTATAACAGATGCTTCATTGACTGGTTTTATAAAACATAAATCTCATAAAACTTCCAAAGACCAAGGTCCTTGTGACCCAATAAAAATTGTCAGTTTATAGGGTTTTTTTTTTCCTTTTTTTTTTTCCGAGTTCCAGATCTTGCAGATCTGTGAAGTTACTATGAAGCAGTCCAGTCACTCACTAATAACCAGTTAAAAAAAAGGGCGATTTATGTCATCTCTCACATTATCAATTGATGAGTCACTTGTATCTGCTTAAACCTTCCCTTACACTAGAATTCTTCACTTTCTCCCTAACTACATTTATAATGTAATTTGAAGATTTAATTCCTTATTCAAACAGCTACATCTACACAGGAGTTTCACATGACAGAAGACCATTGACGATTTGCCAAGTATCAAAATATCACTCCCCCGAAGAAAAAATTTTCTCAGTTTTGTAACAACCGTATCTCTTGACAACACAATATTATAATTCACAATATTGGCTTCAGATTCAAAAGGATATACATACAGTTTGATTAAAGGGAAACTAGGGCGTGCGTGTAAATGGCAGCATGACAGATTTGGTATAAGTCTTTAATACACTGTTAGTGACAGAAACAAACATTTTGAAAAACAAATTTAAAATACTTCAGATGGTATGATGAAACCTTGAAAGAGACAGTTAAAGTGAAAAACAAAACAGAAAAGAATGAAATGGCATTTTGCTTCAGGGACACAAATAAATGTGTCCCAGGCAATGATCCTGAGGTCATCTTGCAAGCCAAAGACAATGGAGATGTGAGTGTACTTTCACTGGGAGAAGGGACTACATGGATATTATCTAAAAGGCATGTTTCCTTCGAAATAGTCCTGAACACAAGAGGAGTGTTCTTACTGAGTGGAGCCACGATTTTAACTGTGAAAAGTAAGTTATTGCTACCTTTCAAATCATTTTCCCTGTTATTTTCAACTCTGACAGAGGGGAAGATACGCACTTTTCTTCAAGCTCGACTTTGAATTGTGTTCCATTTACAAAGGAAAGTCCTCATGCTCAAGTATTTACTTATTGCTTGTGATACTCCTTGAACACAGCGAGATTACCAAGAGGCACCTGAGCACAAAATCAAACCCAGGCAGAGGTGATACAGAAGGACCAGGAAAAAAACAGTTAAAAGCTCCCATCTAATGCTGAAATATTCTACCTAACCTTAGTAAAAAAAGAGAGTGAGCGACAAACAGCACAGCCATTTAAGAATCAAGGAGGACAGGATTTTTGAAGGTAAGAGGTAAGGAGGATTTCTAAAGTAAAATGATGTAAACTTTATTTACTTATCTCACAGCATCCTTGACTCTACTTACGCTTTCAGCAAAACGGGTGGAGAAGGTTAAGGATAAAATGGAAGCACAGCATACATGAGCAAAACAAAGACAATTTTGTTCCTACTATCTACATATCTAAATAGATTCACTATATTGTAGCTCATTGAACTGCAGTGGCTCACAAGAAACATCTGGTTAGAGTCCTGGGCAGAAGTGCTACCAGCTTAATTAGCTATTTGTAATCATATGATGGGCATTTTTTTCAGTTTTAAAGGTGTTACTTAAATTGTGATCTT
>JAUBNY010000146.1:4429512-4439717 GCA_032275445.1 Crypturellus soui | reverse complement strand
GCTGTCAGCTCTTACGAAGAAAATGAGAGCTAACACTGACACTTGGCCTTCATCAATAATGGATATGGCAGAGCAGAGAGCACCACGACTTTAATTATCATCAGAAAAAACCGCCCGGGTGTTGCAGCAGCGAAGCAGCCCCTCGCCTCTTGCAAACACAACCTGCGGCGCGACGACTGCTGGTAGGAGGGAGCAGAGCAAAGTGCTGCGTGTTTGGTACTTGCAGCAGAACAAAGGCTGCATTGGGAGGATTGCAAAGAAAGGGAAGAAGTCTGCCAAAAATTTCTTTGCTTTTCAGTAGCACTTCAAAGACTCCACAGCAATTCTCCTGACAGGACCTTCCCGCTACCGGTTACAGGAAGCTGAAACAGGTGAAGGCAGATTTCCTCTGGGAGAGTTTTTCATTTTCTGTTGTTTTTTTCTTTCTCAGAAGTTTGTGCTTACATATCAAATTAGTTTAAGGAGGAGGCAGCTGGCATTATGCTGCAGACGGATTTACTCCTAATGGAGAGCAGAAACAAAGCATGGGAGAAAATAAAGGCCCACTGGGAGGAAAGATGCAAGACAGCCTTGTTTTTAAATATACTCATCCTAATGAGGAAAGAATCAGAGTACTTAGCAAATTATAGAAATTAGCACTGTAATGAGGAGGTAAATAATAATCAGTGGAATTTTCTAGGAGTCTGGAAAGCAAAGCCACCTAAACTTTAAATATTTGTTCAACCTATTTTCCATGAAGCTCAGCTTCACTGAATGTTTCATGGTTTGTCACCATATGTGACACTGTGATCCTAATACATCTTAGGGACAGGAATTATTCCCAAAAGACAGCTCTGGTTCACCTACTGCTAAAGTAATTCACTGTGTTTGTTTTATTAAATAATGCTTCTTTGAAACACTTGTTGGATTTCTGTTTTGTTTTAAGCTTCAGACTTTTAAAGCTCCACTGAGGAGTGAAACACGTCCATGAACAGGAGCTGTATCACTGCGCAATGATAAAGCTCCAAGCCTTCCCAAGGATGCGGGGCAGGACTGAATATATATGTGTCAAAATGTATTCTTTCATGCTTTGCTGAATTTATAATTTGAAATAATTTATTATTCTGGTAGTTGCTTCAAACTCCCAAGCACGCCTTTTACTGTTCTGATAATGACAATTTCCATCAGAATGTTCTGCGTCTCAGATAATAGAGTTTAATTATAACTGGCTTATTAAAATTTCCATGACAAATTATATGTTTGAATGTTTCCCTCCTGTCCTGAACTGAACTATGGAATTAATGTCAACAGTACTCCAAGTAGGAGGGAAAGCAGCTGCGTGTCATAATACTGCTTTGTTATTCTGAAGAGAGAGATATCCATACACACACACTCCAGCTTTTTAAAGGGATGGATACACTGGGAATGCCTCAACTAACTAAAGTACCAACTGTTGATCAAGTTACAACCTGGGTATAAAACAAACATACCAGTGTATAAACCACCCAGTATAAAACTGGTTAATTTATTATCTATAGTGTGTAACCTTCTATCCTGGTGAAACAACTCTATTGATTATTTTAATGCTTATTTTGTAAATTCTCAATACATTTTTCAGTCCATAAAAATTAAATTGGGTGTTTTTTATTGGTAAAATTCATCTTTGTCTTTATCATAAATTTCAGTAATCTAAGTAATTTATATTTAAGTCTCTTCTCTCCCCATTAATGCTACTACCAAGTAAAATATTTTCCTGTAAGTAAAATAGTAACATTTTGTGTTTCTACAGGCATCGCGAATTTCAGTATTCTACTTAAAAAGGTAAGCAATTTAAACGAAAAGCGATAGACCATACCTCAAACCCACATCCTCAGTATTATGTTTTTACCGCTATACCTCACAGATATCATTCTATTAATATTGGTAACTACAGTAACAATCTTTAATAGAAATTAAAGTGTGCTCAGCTGCCCAGCCATATGCCAGCACGTACATAAACGGAGTGCCACGGTATGGCCACGCACACGGAATGCCACCGATGCCATGGGTGGATGAAGCAGAACAAACTTTTGACAAGGAAGTGATTTTTATTTTTTATTAGCGTTTTTGAAGGATGGATAAAATCAACTATATTCTCATCTTCAGGATGGATACACATGACACCCTGAACAGGAATCAAGCCAAGGATTTATTTTATTCATTCTGAAAACCTGCCAGCGGATTATAGTATGTTCTGGCAGCCATTAATTGGTAACAAATTGAAGCTGGTGATCCATCCTTTACATAAAGGGGTCTATAAGTTATTGTCAGTTAGCTCAATACATATCATGTTACTGCCAACCCTGTTAGAAGATTAATATTTAAATCTGCTAAAAATAATGCCTATTTACAAAGCTTGAAAGCAAGCATTGCCTTATAAGTGAAACTGTTGGTGCCCAAAATGAAATAGTGAGGGGAAGGGAAGTAATTATACAAAAAGAATTATGTCAATAATCTTACAAGAGCTCATTTTTTGTTTCTATGCCCTTACGATGGATAAGATTAACTGCACAAAAGCAGGATAAAAAACATCTATTGCAGCAGTCATCATAAATGTTTCCTTTTACTAATAGGAATGCTTGGATTAGCAGGACTGCTTGCAAATTAACCCTGTTCACAGGTGGTAGTTGACATCCTCAGCAGCAAGACATTAGGAACAAAGGAAATTAATGATACGGTAAAGCAGGCAAGAAATCAGGAGAGAATGGAGAGAATTAGAGGATTTCACTTGCACAGCCAAGTGTGTATTCATACCTCAAGGAACCTGAATGAAAATTCAAGACTTAATTCATAGATGGCTTTCCATACAGGGAAGGCTAAATCAAGGTTAGGTTGGGTAGCCTGTTCATACAAAATTTTAGTTTGAAATCTAACATCTCAGAGAAAATATTTATATCTTTTCCTCTATAAAGCAGGTCAAAAAGACAATCTTGAGCTACTCAAAGAGCAATTACCAAACAACAACAACAAATCAGATTTACATAATTTATGATTTGTTTTTTTACAGACAGTATTGTATCTCAAATAGAGCTGCTTCTCCTCCAAATGTGCCAAAATAAAACACACCTACCAAAACCACCAATGAGAAAAATGACAAACTAAAAACAAATCAATTGCCTGAATATTCATATGAGAATTATAAACATCTAATTTTAAAATTACCTTGCTGAACAGCTAATTGTTCAACATACCAGAAGGGCTTTATTAAAGTTGTTTTTCAATAAAAGGGATTACTGTGATCCCAAGCATTTCAGCGGATGTTAGCAATTCAATATAATGAAATAGACCAAATACTTGGATTTATTTGTCTCCTCTAGCTTTGATGTAGCTTCCAATCGGCACGTAACCAACTCACTGTATGACAGTATAAAGACACTCAAAAACTTTCTCCCTAAACTGCAGAATCATGCCTAACTTCATGTTTGAAAAAAAACTCCTCACAACTGTATTCAAGCAGACCTAATCTTCTAATTAGCACAAAATCTCTGACTTATCCATAAAAAGACATAAAACTTTCATCTTGATTGACTAGAAAATCTGTCGATATTTACTTACTCCTTGCTCTAAGCAATCATATTACTTCCTCATTTTCATGAATTCAAACTTTCCAAGATATAAAAAAGACCATCAGCTGTTTCTATTGATTCCACATATGCCAGTTTATTGTGCACAACAGAAAGCTTACATCAACATAACTCCAATCCTGCCTTTCATTTATACTTCTGTTAATCAAGATGTGAAGACCAACCAGGACTGGTATCTCTGAAGTCCCAGAGGAACTCTCTGGGCAAAAAACAATAAATGAGGGGCTACCTTATGAAATTTTTAATCCAAAGAATAAAGCTCCACAGACTGCTCGCTTCTTAAATTGTTTTATATTAGAAAAGTCTGCTTAAAGACTTTTAAAAAAAGTGTTTTCTTTTTCTTTTCTCCTCTGGTAGGAAGAAAAATGATTTTAAAAGCCTCCAAGTAAGTGCAAGTATTTGCTTCTCAGACAACAGCCATAAAATGCAGCATTTAAAAGCCACAGTCTGGAGGAAGGAAAGGTCTTGAACACAGAGAGTCAGAAAAATTTCAAAGCTAGAGCTAGCTATTACCTTAAAATACCTTTTTCAGAGTAAAACAGTTATAACTTTAAAACATAATAATTTTGCATGATTTCATTATAATATGACAATATTCCACAGGATCCAATTAGGGTCACATTTTTCCCTTGGGGATGAGGGGGGTGTTAAGGGGAGGGGATTAGAAGTGTTTAACTGCAGAGAGAATAAACTATTTCTTCAAGCTCTACAAGTCCTGAGAGCAAATCAAACCTTCCTGATATATACCTTAAATGTCTTTTCAGAGAAGAGTAGAATTCCAACCTTGAATGGTCCATTCATTTGAATTTATGCAGAAAAGGATGTGAGAGCAGTTAAAATTATGGAAAAAGAAGGTTATACCAGATCAATTATTAAACAGATGCAACTTTATACTCAGCATAGATGCTTTTGTTGATTCGCATTTTGTGATTTTTCCCTCAGGCCCGTCAAGCTTTTAGACCTACAGCACGTACTCCAATGTGATGATAGCATGAAGAGGTGATAAATCATGTGGGCGCTAGATCAATGGCTATTAACGATGACAGAAAAATGGAGAAGAATAACATAAATAAATAAATAAATACTGAGGAATGTAAAGACCATCTTCAGTTTCTTTTTTTGCACCTCAGCTGGTTAACAAACTTGCCAATTATTTTTCTGTACCTTCCTATCCTCGAGACATGGCCATAGATCCTTACTCAGATCTTTCCCAGTTGGGTGTCATACCTAGAATCAAATATCTAAGAAATCTGAAAAGATGAAACTCATCTGTGTACTTTTATCCCAGTGCCTATCAAGCAATTTTTATAACAGAAACCAAGTAGCTTTCAAACTAATTGTCATTTTAAATACCCTGCTTTAAAACCACTTGGAACAATATTAAAAGTAGCATTCTGAAGCTTTTCTACATTCTGATTTCTCTCATTTTCAGTGATGGCAAACAATTAGCTATAATCACCATAAATGCATTAATCAGGAAGCAACACAGACACATGGTAGTCAAGAACACCATCAAACAGAAAATGCTGCAAGAGTAATGGATTTCTAGTGTACTTTCCCTGGAGAACAATTAGATAAAAATCTGTTTAGATGAATAAAAACAACAAGGAAAAACAACTGAAATGAAGTTAGTACAAACAAAATGATTCTGTAGAATTTGTTTTGCATATTATATCCAAATTAATTAAATATGACTGTTCTGAGCAACAGAAAGGACTGACACAAGATGTTCTATCAACAATGAGAAATAGCTGTTGGTATCTATTCCAGCAAAGCTGCAGTAGGGTAGCCACCCTTAGAAATACTATATTAGCCTTGGAAAATACAATGATACCTTGAACGATAATTACAGCTTTGTTTGCCCTAAATCTTTCAGGGAAACTGCAGCCATCTTGACTACCTCTTTGATCATGCAGTTTTTCCTTACTTCCTATGAATTTAATTAACAGAGCAACGTTGGAGCTGTCAAGCTTCAATCAGCAGATGTGATCGTTACTTCATCTAGATAAGCTTTATTGCTAAGGTGTGGGGAACTAAAAGAAATGGTTCCTTGCATTTAGAGGTTTCTTTAATGCAGCATCAGGAAGTCCTTATTTTTTTTTTTTTTTTTTCTTTTTTTTTTTTTTTTTTTTTTCCGGGTCATATAAAGTTTCAAGAATCTAGGTTTCTGAAATCAAAAGGTGGACTTTTAGGTCAGCTCACAAATAAATGGAAAATGAATTTACTTTTTTACAGTCACAGATATGTTTAGCACAAGAAAAATCCTTGAATGGAGGAGTTCACAAGCTCAAACACAGAGAAAAATTTCAGAGTGAGCACTTTATTAGCTCTTTGTTATGCATCTAAATAACATTTTGAACACTGGTTGCAGAATGAAAAGCCCATAGCATATACGAGCTGAGCACTGTGGTAAGCTCTCGTGCTCTTTCTGTGTACTCCCAGCAGACACACATAACCATGACTTACTAGGCAATCGTCTGCTAGGGACTTGCACATGTAGCCTTTCTCTGAACTGGTAACGTATAAACAAGAAAAGATGGGGAAATGATGCAGTTCCTCAAACGTATATAGATCTCAGCCATAAACACTTCTGTTTCTTAAGCGGATGTCTGTGGCCAGATGGAAGAAACATATAGCATAATTATAGCAAAACCCGGACATCAAACTAATGTTTCCTGTGTTCAAACACACTGCTTTAAGACACACAAGTATGCTTCTCCACAAAACTGGTCCTCTCTGGAAGGATTTTTTTTATCTTTTTCTTTTTGAAGGTATGGATAGATGGTGACAAAAAAGCAGGTCCATGAATTAAAAAAAAAAAAATGTGTGACGTTGTTTTTGATAACTAACCATCCAAGTTTCAGCTACATTTCATTGAGGGATAAGAGTCCCTTCCCTGCCTACTTGTTGCCACCTCCATACTTTGTTTTACCTCCCCTTGCATTGTGCCAGTTCCATCACTTGCAGAGCTACTCTATAAAATACACCGGTAAATGCCTGTAGATTTTAAAAAGCCAAAACAGCAAGAGCAAAAATCCTTCCTTTTTTTTTTCCCCAAGATTTCTTTTTTCTTTGCTTTTACCCTACCACTCAACTCAGTATCACTCTGGAACTTAAATCCCCAAATGGATTTTGAGACAGTTGTGTTTGACAACTCTATTTTTAGTTCAAGTAATGTGCTATCTGCACATTCACTTAGACTATAAACACAGCAAAACTGCTAAAAGAACAACCTGGGATATGGGAGAATTTTTAGTTTAAGGGGAGATTCAAAACAGTATAAATAAATAATTTATTCTATAAATATTAAATAAAAATATATCATTCAGTATTTTTCCTCCACACAGTTTAAATCTAAAAAAATCCATATAATGGATTGCTCATCTTTCATCATCAGCTGTAACATCAAAATTCGGATTTCACTTCATTTATTTATTAGGATTTCATGTCTCCTCTTCAAGAAGCAAGAGAAATGCACAGAATGGTAGAGCACATTTCTGAGTACTCCAAGGGCCTAACACGCATCCAGGTGCCTCGCAAACAAAGACAAAGTAGGGAAGAGGAAAGCAAGCAGTGTGTGTACATCCTGAATCTATCAACACGAACACGAGGACACTTTATTGTGATAAAACTTTCCTCATTCAGAGAGATTCCAAAATTGTTCTATTTCTTCCAGGTATTTTCATCTTGCTTTTAACTGTACGATTACGGAATCTAGAAAGTTGCATACTACCGAACACTTTCACTTTAATTTCACATTTTAAAATAAGCCTATACGAACTTAAAACAAACAAAACACAAATCTGTAATGAATTATCATTCTAGTAGTGAAAAATTTTTTACCAAAATATATTTCAGTCATTTGGATAACTTAGTTTAACATAAATTTAAGGATGAAAGCATCATTTCCCTCAGGCAACTATTCACAATCAAGAAGCCATTAGATTTTTCATGTATTTAAACAGAATTTTGTTCTTGGGAATCCCCTGAACAAGCAGGCTCTCCCTTCTTTATCATTTTTGTATGCCTGTACAAATTACCGTCATCTACTCTCACTGGTTAGCCAGCAAATACACTAAAAAATTATTTCATCAGCCTTTTGTTTTTCCCCTTTCCTGCTTTAAATCTTCTCTCACCCTCAGCACATCCTGGCGCGGCCTCCAAACTGCAGGACGGGCCGGAGCTCCCTCATGTGGTGCTTGTGCAGCATCTCAGGCATTGGGAACCCCAGGCTAAAACAACCTACAAACATTTCTAAAACCTAATTACAGAAGGTCTTAATAAATAAAAATCAGAAAAAATAAGCATTTTGAATAGATACCTCTTACTTATCTTCTCCTTCCCCATTTCTAATATTTTTCCAAAATCCTTCTACCTTTATTTATCCTATAATGGAGCCTACAGCTTGCACACTTCTCAAAAATGAAATATATTAAAGAAATCAATATAACTCCATATCTCCTTTCATCAGATTTCTCTAAGAAAGATGAAGACTTGGAAGATTAAATACACTATCATAAAGAAAACTGATGATCTGTTTTGTAGAACACTTTATGAAGTTTTATAGTTCATATATTGTTAAATATTAACTTTATGAAAACCATGCTGTTAGTACAGTCTGGTTAGAGTTTAAAAAAACTGCTTTCCAAAAGCGTTTGTCATTTCTTTTCTTGATATTAAAGACCGTAATAAAATGGGCATTAAGCATTAAAACATCACATATTATTAGACGATATTCCAGTACAAACTAGATGACTGATCATGCCCATATTATCTAATCCCTTCTGCATACGTACCCAGATCTCTCTTGCTATATACACCTCCAGATGGATACTTCTTTCTACTTATAACACCATCCATTTCCAAGGTTTCCTTTTACTTAAGCTTAACATAACTGTTCATTTTTTTACCAGCTTTCCACACTTCCATTCCAATATGGGTGGAAATATGATAAACAGAATGGGCAAGCCCTAACAATTGCTCTTAGATACAATAGTAGGGAGGAAGGTAATGAATTTGAAGACAAGCCATCTATTTTTTTTCTGTCAGAACTAATCACCTGTAAACAACAAGAATGAAAAAAAATGTAAAACTCCAGAGTGCATTAGCCGATTATGAGAAGTCTTGAAGCTGACAATATGATGCCACCATGAAAGAGCTGAAATGCAAGCCTGAGCTTGGGCGTGAAGGCAATCTTGCTGGCAGACACAGAAGCGTTAACTACGCTGCTCCACTACCTGCAAGAGTGGGTGCATTTTTAGCTTGTTTCAAGAAAGATGAAGCAAACAAGACAAAAATGAGAAAGAAAGGATGTGTGATGATAAAGGGACTGTTATGAAAAAAAAAGAAAGCTTAGTGTTTTGAACTTGGCAGAAAGGCACTTTGCAGAAGACTGTTATTCTCTAAATTCATCTGCGTGGAGGGAAAAGCCAGCAAAGAGAATTGCTCTTTCAAGAGCAACACTACGGCAACAACAAATGAGCATCAGCTGACTGAAAATCCAGGACAGCTGGAAAAGTTCACCACCTGGGAAGGTAAGTTTTGCAAAAATACTCATAATGGACATAAATGAGGCCAGAAAGTCTTAAATTATACCATCTAAATGAAAATGATTAAGGAACCTTTTAGTTTCATGTTTTCTCAGCTCTATAAGCACCCTTGTGCGCTCCTTCCCCCAGGCCCCATCACACACCTGCCTCCATCTCGTACCTACAGCTCTTCTCCGCTCCGTGCCGTTTTGCTGTCCTTGCTGCACAGAAACTGCCGCGCTCATCACCAGCTCATCTGCTGCTTTACGCTTCGCATCCTCCCAGCTAGCCTACTCCCCTTCCTGCTGCACGTTTCCTAGGATTTTTGCTTTAAATCTTTCTTCTCTATCTTCACAGGCCCACCAGCAGTGAGATCAGCTGATGCGGATGGAGCTGCAGCATGTGAACTCAGCAGTACAAGGAATTCAGCTTTTAACAACTGTAAACACTACCTCAACTACGCATACCAAAGTCCAAGAATTAGTATAAGCAACATCCACAGTGCTTTATATATTGAAATTAAAACAACTCCAAAAAAGTCCACACCAAGTTATGCCTGAAGCAAGAAGAAAGACAATGTATTTCTAACAAAAAAACCTTGAAAATGCGTAGCATTTTTTTCAAATTTCTCAGTCTGTCTTGAAAAAAAGCACCACTTTACAGCTACAACAGATAGCCCCAACTTAACAATCCTACATTCAATTCCATCCTGAATCTCCAACTTAGCTAAACCTCTCAAGCTTACCTAATGTCTCCAGTATATACCATGTACAAAAACAGAAAAAAAAAAACAGATCACGCATTTAGAAAAAAGCATCTCTACGGAACACAATAAAGAACAGCCTCTTTAAAAAAGTAATTACTTTTCTTCTAGGAAGGACTGTGAACATGTGATCTGTATTGCATTTTCAAATACTGCTTGCTTCTTTTTTATTATAGAGAAAAGAGAACACAATTCATTTTTATTGATGAACTATATCCTCATAAACACATTGGTAAACTATTATTTTTCTCTCAAATATATTAGCAAACCCTTTTTCAGGGGTACTCCAAATCTTCTTATATTTATTCTCCC
>JAUBNY010000146.1:4365351-4375807 GCA_032275445.1 Crypturellus soui | reverse complement strand
CAACAAAGGCCCCAGAAAGCTCTTCTTGTCGCCTAAATTTATCTTGAAGAAAAATGGAAAAAACCTTCAAGATTGTACTGAGATAGCAATGATTAACTCAGTTAACTTAGTTCAAACCCTGACATCTCAAAATCCTGTAAAGCCTGAAAGGGCCTAACACCCTAAGATGCTTCTGATGCTCCCTACAGAACACGTTTCCCTAAGGGTGCTCAGTAACTGGTCTCAGAACAAACTGTGTAGTGTGATTTGTTCTGATCTGCACCCAGCTGAACACACTGGACGTATCAGCTACGCATGTATTTTAAACATCTCACAGTTAAACAATGAGTGAAGATTTAACCTTCCTCTTGCACTTTGAAAGAAATTTGCATCCAACTATATTTAGATACAATTATTTTACCAGAGAACATTCATCTCTATTTTTGGTGCCGAGTGATTAAACATTTTTATCTTTTTGTAGTTAATTGATACACACAATAATTAACTCCTTAATTAATGAAAAGTGTGCTCTGGAGGTGAACTTTTATGACACTTATTTTTCCTTGCTTCAAGTCTATTTTCCATTTCCTGGTACCTTTCCGAAAGGTACCAGTTTCTGGCAGCTTTGACTGTCTTCCATGAACGGTTGACAATTAGGAAGCATGGAGTTCAGTGACAACCAAGATGAAAATATTTCTCAAGTATCTTAAGACAAAACTGTGGTAAGTGCAAAGAAGGAAATGGTTATTCTCATCGGCCAAACGAACATGAATAGAATTCATTAGATTAAATTTATGATTGCTCTTATTGGAAATTCCAAAATTGAATACTTGTGTATGTTACCATTTGCTTTGCCTCAGTTATTACACTTACTGGCATTCCAAAGTATCATAGAATAGAAGATGATATCCACCAAGTTACTGCAATAAATTCTTAGACAATAGTGCAATAAGTTCTTAGTTTTCTTCCTTTCATGCACGTATTTGTTTTACATGTTGACTGGGCTCTCTTGAGATAATAAAATGCATGTCTGTGTCATTATCATCCTCGCAGAGAGCATTAGTAAACCGTACTGAGAAACAGAACTGACTGGAAAGAGAAATTTTATTGATCCTAAATTATGTTTGAAATCAGCATTTTACTGATTGATGTGCTCTCTGAAGATGCAGCTAAAGGTAAGGAAGAAGAATTGGGAACACTCTTTCAATGCAACCATTTGTAGATAGAAGTTGCAGAGGAAAATTTCATGTTGAAATGAAATTTCGTGAGTTACGTGAGCCTGTACTAAGTTACTATGAGACTCTTGCAACTTGTAGTGGCTTTTAGAGCTTTCCTTAAAACTTTAATTAAGAAAAAATAAAATAAAACAGGCAATATTAAACTAAATAAGATTTTCATGTGCAGTGTAATACACAGTAGCATTTTCCAAAACACTAGCCAACCCATATGAAAACTGGCCACATGATTTTTTACTTCATTTGTGCAAGTGTATGAAAATAAAGCATATCGTGTATTTTTTTTCCACCAGTGAGCAATATTACTACATCACACTTCTGAAAGTGCACCATATTTTCTTTAGAAGCTTTTCAGCAAAATACTGCATTGCATTTTGGTACACATCTCCCTCATTCATTTAGCAATAGTTGTGAATGAGTCTTTCAGCATATTTTAACAACTTTTCTGTTCATAATTATATTTTAGAGAATATAAGCACTATCACTGCAATCTCTGCATTTTTAACATTTCTCGCATCATTTGTTATAGCATATTATTTTCTACAACTCTTAAGTGAAAATAATCTCAGGAAGGACAGGACAAACATCTGCAAAGCTATCACAAAACGAAGCTAGTAAGAAAATTCCTGTTGTTTATAGGTTTATAACAGTGCAAATAGGTCAGGAAGAATTTCCTCTCACAGGCAGCTGACAGCTATGTCAACATTTCAAGAGGAGTTTCTGCAATACTTTTAATGAAGAAGCTTTTTGAGGAATTCAGGAACATTTCTTCAATTGCTGATGAAAGAATTCAGCTTGAGGCAGAAGGCTGTCATTTTCATTAGGAAGGTACTTATTCCATTTTAAATGTTATATGCTGCTGGAGGCTCCTTTTAAAGATTTCCTTGCCTTGCCATTCCACCTAAGCCAGTGACAAACCAGATATAATTGCAACCTGATTGCAAGGCCATTGAGCCTTTCCTTCTACTGGTGAGCCCCAAAGTCTATTAACTTCTACGTGAAAAACAAAACAAAATTATCAAAGCATTTAGAGACAAAAATGTGAAACACTGTACAATCCAAATACTAATAGTTAAGATTCGGGACTACTTAAAATAGCAAGAATTCTAAGTGCCAGAACTCAATACTATCCATGAAAAAAAACACAGCTGATAAAATGACGACTTTTCTAGGGTGTTTCCAATGGGCACAAGAAAACCATACACAGTTACTCAAAAATAACTCAAGGAAAAACTCTACTTGAAGTATAATTCAGCAAAGTTATGATACTCTGAAACACCTGGCTTAGCCTGATTACACTTTTCAAATCCTGTATTAGGATAAAATATTATTCTTATTCCTGAAACTCAGAATACATTCAGGATACCAGAAATTTCCATGAAAAATAACTTGCACTTGAAGTCATACCATCCCCTCATGTATTTTTTAGTAGTGCAAAAACATTCTAGCACTTTTACTTGAGAAAAGATTCCCTACAGTTAAAATATAAAGCACCACATAGAAGCACAGAATCATTATGGTTAGAAAAGACCTTCAAGATGAAATGCGAGTTCTCAAAAGCACAGAGTTAAAACAACATAGAAGTATACTTACAGACATCTTGGAACATACATTCAATTCTTTTAAATACTAAGTGTAGTTTGCTTATTTAGATTTGTCCTATAAAAACTTGATTCACCTGACTCCGTTCACCTTGAAGAAGCGCACCTCCCTGAAGCACGGCACGCTGCAACTGCCTGACAGATGGAGGAAAGATTTGTGGCTAGAGCAGGAATTCATTCTTTCAGTACCTGCTGCCTTTTGGACTATAATTTGTTGGGCTGCCTCATTAGCTCTTGAATAAGTTATTATTGAACCATACCTCAACAGTACTTGCTACTTCCCAATGCCTGAAACAAATTACTGGTAAATGGCTCACATATTAAATAGTGCTCGGAGGTTCATTACTATTCATGGTTAATAATAAGTTTTCAAGAGGTTGTATGCAGTTTCAGAAGTACGCTAATGTCATCTGAAACCACAAATAGCTGAGCAAGTTTCAAAAATCATAATTTTCAAAAGTTAGTCAACTGCATTCCGACTTAAGATACCACTCAATGTTATCTCCTATTGGCAAAATGAAAAGTGTTTGAGAAATTAAAGATTTTTTTTAATCCAAAAACATTAACAAAAGAGCAATTTACATGACATATTGATCAATCCCACTTTGACTTTACAGAAAACTCCATCATAAGGCTGTATTTGCACTGTATCTTTCTTTAGCATGACCAAACAATCGACCCATTCGACATGGTGCTCCAACATACATCAGAAGAATATTTCATGTTTTCCTTCAGCATTCCAAGAGTTTAAAGAATACGCGCCCACATATTCAACCCTAAACTTTAGAAGATTGTAGTAATCTAGGTATACTTAAGAGTTGCATCACTCTACTAAATCAAAATTTCAGGTAACTTGCAATGATTTTACATTTTTATTATACATTACACCCTCTATGCACAGAATATCGAAAAGAACCTGACAACCTGAAATTCCCGCAGCTAGTTATTTTAATGCAGATGGGCATCATTTAGTTAGAATTTGATTTTTTATTAGAATCTGGCTTGAAACAAATGTGTATCTGCCTGCAAAGTTCAGGTTTGACACGTACTCTCACAAAGCTTGTTTTGACAATTTTCTTAGTGTGCAAGAATAGGTCACAAAAAGAGGGAGAGGCAATTCCTGTAATAGATAGCTATGCTTATAAAATGTATGTGCTGTAAGACATCCTTCCACTAAAAAAAACTGTGAACTGCATAGTATTGCACAAACCATAAAGATGACTGGCATTACCGAGTTTTAAACTTACCAGAAGCAGGATACAAAGTAAAAGAAAGTACCTTTCATTTGTGATCCAAAGGTGAGTGCTAATTTTGCAAACAGATCTGGGCTTTCATATTTATCTTCTCTAGCTTTTACCCAAAAGCTGCATTCCATTATTTCATTTGGCTCAACCTGAAACAAAAGGTCATTTTTAAAGTTAGTAACTAGTATTTTCCATAGCCAAATTAAAATGAATGCTATTAGACTGCTGCAATAATTGTACTGAATTAAGCTTGGGAATTAACAGCATTCTTATTAATAAAGAAACTGTTTAAAGTGCTTAAGCCTAAATGGTGCCATGGCACATGAGATTTAACCCATGGAGGTAGCAAATTCTCTTGCTACCTTGCCATCATTCCATTCTCATCCTGCACCATGTTGTGCACAAAAAATCAGAATTCGGTTCATAAAGGTGTTATTTCAATCCATCTTAAAAACATTCTCTTGCTTCCTAAGGAAAACAGTCACACTAACTATCCTCTATCTTCATAATGATTTTATCAGATTAACTTAATAACTTCAGGCAAAGCTGTGCAACTGCACAAATATGCATTTTCACGTGTCAGGTGTCAACAAAAAATTCCCCTAACGTTTTGCAGAACAATAGACTATACAAATATTTATTCTAATAGAAATTTAGGAGACAATTATTTGCACAAGGAGGTGCTTTTTTTTTTTTTTTTTTAACTGAAATTCAGTTGAATAAACCTATAATAAAGGATTATGTGTGATGGTCAGAAATTACCAGCAATTCCCAGAAGATTTTGAGAACATCTGCTTTTCCCAAAAGCTTACATTTTAGGCAACACTGTTCAGGTTGATTTCTTTTTAGCCTGAAGTATTTAAAAATGGCAAAATATAGCATTTTAATGCTCTATTTGATAACCTGAAGACACAAATTTCATTCTTATAACCATACATTCACAATTTAATACTCTAGAAATAGAGTTACTAGTAACTCTAGAACACAGTTACTGTAGATAACGGAGTTAAAATAACTGAAGTTTATTAACAGAAAACTATCCAAACCCAAGGCAAGCTCAACAGCCTTTTCCTACTTCCTATTAGGAAGAAATAGTCCATGTCAGCAGTACCTCTATTGGGTATTTCTCATAATAACTGTACAGATATAAATGTTTTCCGAGTTAGCCAGTCAACAAGTTTTCCAAACAGGCTTGATTAACATATTTGCAGCTGGCTTTGCTTCCTCTCTTATTTACTGACCTCTTATCAGTATCTTCTACATACTGATTTTTTTTTCTTCACCAGTGATGTGCACTGATTAATTAAAGACTGTAGCAGAAACATTAATCTTTCTTGCTAAAGGATAGCATTTGCAAATGATAAGCCAATACAGATATTCTAGACTAGATTATTATGTTCTTTTTAAACACTAAGTCTTCAAGAGGTAACATACTTTCAAAGGAGAAATAATTTTATATTTAATAAAATGTGCAGAGTTCCTACTTTACTCGCATACTAAACAGTAAAGTACATAGAGATTGAAGTATTTTATTTGATATCAGCTTTTAAAAGAATAAAAACTGAAAACAGAGTGCAATCAAAACTGAAAGCTGATTTTACTCTTCAGGAATGATTCAGAGTCTCCATTTCATGTTTTCAAAAAAATGCTCCTACTCCAGTATTTAAGTGCCTTCGATCATCATTTACAAGTTTGGAACACTTGTCAAATGCCAATAAAAACTTTGAAATTAAAGAGCTTCTTGACTCTAACCTGACATGCAGGAAGTAGATCAATATCAAATCAATACCATACCTAGGAGCCTTACCAGGATCTCTCCTCCACCTTTCACTACCTGATCACTGTTTTACTCTAGCTATCTTGCCACCAGCTGCAGACAAGACACTAAAACCTAACTTAATGCAACATCAACTATGAAGAGTTACAACTAAATGCACTAAATTAAGCAATAAAAATTTTATTCCTAAAATGACTGTTCCTTCATGATGATCTAAATAGATTTTATTATTTTTCAGAATGTGGAAAAACTTTGGCACCATTCCCAGACTACTTAAGCCAAGTATCCATCTGTAGTTACTTTCTATTATCACACACAGAATTCAGATGTCAACTTTATACATGGCTTCTGTAAACATATTAATATAATTCATTTCAGTCAAATTGGCTGCTGTGATAAATACATATTATAAAATAAAAACTTATTTATGAAAACAGTGCAAAGATGATATACAGAGAAGTGGCACATCAAACCTTAGAAAATCTATACTCCTTAAAGAAAAAAAAAAAAAACTATCCAAAAAACCCTTGCACAGAGATTAGTATCAAAATTCAGTAATCAAAGAAAATAAGAGAAGCAAACTGACGTAATAGTCAAAGATATTTTTAGAAGGGTAGACACAGAGACATTTCTCAAGCAAGAGATAACAAGGACATTTAACAGCAAAATGAACAAGTTTAACAGGAAGTGAAATCACCTACACTTTTTTTAATTCAAGAAAAGCTCCGCATCACAACATTAAAATTCTAAAGATGCATCATTACAGCAAAAACAATTACATAATTATCTAATTCAAATGATTAAAAGTTACACAAACTAAAGTTATCCACCTAAATTAACTACAATCCCTCCTCCTGGAAAAGACCCTCTTGATTCCATAACTAGATAATGGCACATTTCTGAAAGACAGACATAAGCAGCTTCATTTTTAGCATGAAAACTCACACACGCTTTCTTCTCTTTAACTATACTACTGCACTACTTAAAACAACCCAGAAGATTTTTCTCAAAATGCTAGTAATTTGGCATGCTAGGCCAAGGTTCAAAATATTTTGCACAGAAACGTTAAGAAAACAGGAGGACTACAAGACTCCTTCTAAATTCAAAAGCATAAAAATTAACATGTATTTTTCAGGAACACTTCAGTGTTCCAGAAATATACTGAGAATTATATACAAACAAAATTTTTTTCCCCAATTTCAATTTACTGCAATCTCTGCAGTTTCTTACATCATCTTGTTCTACAATTCTCTATGATGGACATGAAATTTCCAACAGAGCCCTTAACATACTGTAACACTAAGTATCGTCTCCACAGGAAAGCCATCCAGTGTGCTAGTGGGCAGCACTAAACACATGGAGATTGTCCTGTGCAGAATGAGGTGTCTTTGAAAAGCAGCATCAGTTGCAGCACAGCCTCCGTGTCAGAAATGCTTTGGTTAGTGTATGGGATGAATTCAACAAATTTCAACCATTACTTACATCACGCTACTTCCTTCTCCCTCAAAAACCTCTTTTCAATTAACTGAGGAGAAAACAAGCATCACAGTACCTTTGACCAATTGATTCTCTTCATAGAGACTTCTGGCTTATACTTTTTCTTCTCCTTCATTCCATGGGGTAACGCTGGTGTCACCGGGAGCGGGGGGAACGCAGGAACACCTAGGAGAGGTGGTGGTGGCGGAGGCCCCCCAAACGGTGGCGGAGGAGGAGGAGGAGGGGGAGCTGCTCCACCAGGTGGCAAAGGAGGAGGCGGTGGTGGCGGGGGCGGTGGTGGCGGGGGTGGCACGGGCCCACTCGGCGGGGGTGGAGGTGCTGGTGGCACTTCTGCTGATTGATGTGTCAGGCCTGGACCCTGAAATTTAAGAGTACTTTTCACCCGGGAAGAGCAGCAAGCTGCATATAAACGAGAACAAACCACCCCACCTCACGGCCAACTGGACCTCAAGCAACTTGTAATACTTGTTGTAACAAATACAACAATCCCCTTGCTGAAAATGAGAAGCATTAATACTAGCTTGTAATAGGTACCTTAAAATTGCCACATAAATAAACAAGTATTTTCATCAAGACAAATTGTTCTCATTTTTAAGACAACTTAATAATAGTAGTAGCATTTAAGTGAACAGTACAGCATTTTATTTCTTACTGTTGTGCAAAACCTTTTCCCCCATTCAGCATATCTTGGTAAGTTTGAGCACCAAAGAAGATAATAATAATCATGGATGTTAATAATATTAAAGATTCATCCAGTATTTTTTTTCCCACAGAAATAACTGAAGGAGGTAGTGCACCGCAGGAGGTTATGAGGCCACAGTTGTTCACAACTATTCTGGCATCCTGATGCTTGGAGCCAAAAAAAAAAAAAAAAAGTTTTATTTAATCTGTTGGCTGTTATTTCTGGTACAAAGGCGGAGCAATCACAACACTCATTCCAGTAACTTGCAAAGGAAACAATGAGCACAGACAGTAGCATGTTCAAGTAAAAAAAAAAAAAACTGCTTCACAAGATCCTAACATAAAAGGCCAAATTGTCACAGAATTTTGTCCTTCAAGACATGACTTTTTTGGCCCAAGAAGTAAGCTGTAATGGAGCGATTCATAGAGAACTCAATAAGAGGGGTTGCTGGGTATTTAGAGATTTGTAACAAATATTAAAATTGGTGTGAATGAAGTATGGATAGAAAAGTCTGTGAATGAAAGTATCATAAAAAGCAACAGACCACAGGATACCAAATGGGCTCGTATTCTTGGAAAACAAGAACAGCAACCTGGAGCGATCCAGCTATTAGATACCAACCAACACACATGCACTAGGATGAGAAGGCCAGTGACCCATGTTCTGACAAGGCCCAAGCACAGGTCACACCTGCACTCTGATGGCAGATCAATGGTGGCCAGGTTATACCACAGCCTGAGTCATTCCTACTCCTGTTATCCAACAGGAATTGACAGACTTAAAAGTGCCTCCTTGAAAGAGGCGATTGGCGGCAACATTGCCCAACATTCAAGGAGAACGAGGCAAGGCAGACTAAGGCCAAAAGATCAGTCCGTGATAACTGTAGGTTCCCGAAAGGGGTGAAAGACGTGTCCAAAGTCCAATTAACTGTCATCAGACAACAGGAACCCAGGAGTGATGCGAGGGGTCAATGAGCAGCCCTGCTCCTCCTCTGCCCCTCACCGGGGAGCCCAGGCAGACCCCTTGGACATACTGCTGGGGGGATTCTGAGCTAAATTTGCAAGAAAAATCAATGCAAGTAAAATCAGTTTTGTTGAAAGCATTTCCTCCTCCTCACAAGAGCTCCCACACTGTGTTTTATTACACTAATCTCTATAGTCTTTTTGGTAAATGTAGTATGTTAGCAAAAGCGTTCCAAAAAATGCATGTTAAGAGTCTTCATTTGCATGCCTAGTCTGAAAGGTGTTTATATTATACAGAAGCACTTATTTCCACCTTGGCATTTGTCATGCAAAGCCTTCTGAAACAATGCTCTTGCAAAGTATACGGGACACTGGGACACGAACAATTACTTAGAGAAGAGAATATGCTAGATTCACATTTTTTATTGCCTAAGGAAATATTATCCTCAATAAAGCAAACACCTATGACAGGTGTTGAACATACTATATGAAACCTGCAACCTCCATTAACTATGTTTAGGGTTTTACACTGGTTTAAAAATAAATCAATACAACTCTCGCATGCATTTCAAATTCTGCAGAGACAGTGTTCTCAGGGGTACCTGCTTTTCATTTCTAAAAAAGTAGTAGTTTTCAACTGTGGAACTTACTGGATGTAGTTTTATTACCTGTGTTCGTAACTGTTTGATTTCTGTTTCAAGTTCTTTGATTTTCTCCTCTCGTTTCTGAAGCTCAGCTTGTGCCTCCTGTCGAGCTGTGAACTCTTCATCAAACTGTAATGATTAACCATAGAAGTATTCGGCCCTTTATAGTCACACTAGATATCGTACTTTCAGGAAGTCTGTGAACAATAGCTCAACTGGAATAGATGCACTTTTAGCTTTAAAAAAAAAATCTACATTTTCCCAGTAGGTATTTTGCTAGCATTGGATAGCACTTTTATTCAGTAAGTTATGATACGAAACCACTGATGTAGAGATCCTAATTACGGCATATAGAAAAAAAAATAGCTTTTTTTTTCTCTCTCTCTCTGTAAAACATCACTGACTTCTCAAACTCCACTTGGGCATACAGAGTTTACATCCCAAGGGAAGTGCCTGCAGCTTCATCAGTATCATCCATAAACTAACATAAATAACCAAAGAAGTCAGCCACCACTTCAGCCTTGCTGTCCCATGTAAGATGGGGACATCCAGTTTGTACTACTCAAATATGATTGTGAAAACACTGTCCTACGTTTTGATATTGCTACTGTTTGCTATGTTTAAGAGATTATTAGCATTCTTCAAAGGCTTCTACTAATCATTCTTTTTCAGGACATGACAACTTATTATTGGAAAGAACAGAAGCTGGCTGTCCCTAAGCAAAGTACGTTAAGGCACAGAATTTTGGCAGGGAAACAACACAACTTTATTTAAAGCTTAAAGCTTAGACACCAATAACTCCTGTTAAAATGGCACCCATATTTAATGAGAAAAA
>JAUBNY010000146.1:4328914-4338948 GCA_032275445.1 Crypturellus soui | reverse complement strand
AAAGTCTGGACAACTAACTCCTTGGGCCAAAGCCACAGGCTCAGCCCAGCTGGCGTCTAACAGCAGAGGGCAGCAACTCTTAAGTGCCGAAGCCGGGTGGCTGAGGGCCGCCAAACTATTCTGAAGCGCTGGGTGCAGAGAGCAAGACAGGTGCCGCAAAGCCCCTCGGACGGACAGGACACGCGTGCCCAGACGCGGCGATGGCCAGGGAGACGTCTCTGAGCGCTCGAGCCCGGAACCGAAACCCTCAGCACTCGCAGCTGCCTCCAAAGGGAGCCGGCAGCAACGGGGACGGCCTCTGTGCTTTGGGTCTGGTCAGGCAGCACATGAGCACACTCCAAAAAGCACTGCGACTAGGGAAGAACTTGCATTTTCCAGGTGACTTCCGTACAAGCCTTCACCAAAAGGCAAATTGATTCAAAAAAGGGAAGAAAAATGCTGCACTTAAGTATCCTTAACTTTTACAGTTTTATGACCAAAACTGCACATAAATTCCAAGAATTCAAGTAATGTTGCTATGTTATTTGTAAGCTTAAACTGCCATTACTGTCTGGAAGAACTTCCTTCAGTATTTTATGGATCTTTATCAGAAGCAAGTTTTAAAAGCAGAGCAAAATTAACACCTCATTGCAAAAGCTGCCCCTGCCCAGCACTCCAAGGCCAGCGGAATGCTAGTGTGGCACCTGGGCACCACGGACCGCTTGAGGAGCAGCTGCAGGAAGCTTAGTGCAGGCAGTTCTCGTATGGCAAGTACAGCCAGGACCTGCTTCTCATTCTGATATTTAGTGATCACGCAAAATAAAACTAAAAGGAGAAATGTTATTGTTAAAGTTTCGTAAACATTTAGAATTTAGCCTCCAAGCATTAATTAAAGCAAACTGAGTAGTGACTTCTTCTAAAATAATTAACCCGCAGTGATATTATGAACAATGGACACCAAGCTCACAATCACTGGGGGAAAAAGCATTTTAAAATACAGATTATCTACTTCTTGCTATTAACCGCAAGGTAACAGCTGTCTAGAAGATATATTAGAGCGCTCAAATAACTCTCTTTAGTTTACATTAAGTGCTAACACACACTCATAACTGGTCAGTTAAGTGACACACAATGTACTACTAATTTTCAAACAAATCCTTATAAAAACAAGCTTCCCTTTGAGCTTCCTGAAAAAGCCTTGCAATAATACTGCAAGGTTCTTGCGAGAGGCACACTGTCTTTCTTTAGGATGCTTTACAGCATTTGAATTAACCAAGTAGCTTACTAGTTAAAGCTTCTGCAAAAGCCAAGTTATAATAATATTCATGAACTCTACAACACACAAATTGAAATGCTGCTTTTATTAAGCACTACTAGCTCAGCAGCCTCCATATGCAGTTTTGAGAACTCCATCATTACCACGGACCTGAAGCAATTACTGGTATGATAGTACTAATTCTGTTACTTCTCCATTTGTCACTTGGCTTATTACAAAAGAGATCTAAGTTAGAGCAGGCCAGTCAGCTGAGAACTGCCCAAACATTTTGAGATATGTTGAGATTCACAACAAAGTCTACAGTCTATACTGCTCCAACCCGGTACGTGCTCTTTGCCAGGAAGTCTGCATCTTGAAATACAGAACAAACATCTCTCCAAGGAATTGTCTGCACGATCCCTGTGACCGGATGTTCCAGGATTGCTGGGTTCACACAAAACGAATGGTGCTCAAAAGCAGTTCCAGCTCCTTTGGCTCACTGAACTTCTGCCACTGCCAGTTCCCTTCTGGGCTGCTTTCGGCTAGTCAGCTTTGGGGATTTTTTTGTTTGTAAGTAATAAAAACAAATGCATATAACCTTCTTTCCTCAAAGTCTAGCAAAAGTAAGATACTCCCTTTTCACGAATCTAGCTAGTATTTGATCCAGCTCTTCACAGTATACAATTTCTGACAACTTATGAAACTTGCTGTTGGCCTTCTATTTCATTGGCAAGTATATCAATTATCCCTCAAATTTTATATTCTTCTGAAGCAGAAGAGGAAAATGTATTTTTAATTATTCTATACATAGACACACACACATAAATATAGAACCAATCAGACATTTCTTTCCATGTTTACTATACCTACAAGTGCAGCAGGGCTTCCACGACCACAACAGCCTATTGGGCTAAGAATCTTCACGAACCTTTCTCTGCGTACAGTTGTAAATAGAATTGTATAGAAATGGAATCTGTCACATACAATCACACTACTTATATGAACAGTCTAATGGCAAGCAAGTAAGCAGGAAAGGAGAAAAAATATATAAATTTGGGCAAAATAATTATCAAATTTTGTCTGTTACAAGCAGTTTCAGGGAACTTAGATTTCAGAAGAACTCTTATAATGCAGATGGCTGGTCACTACTTATTTTGAAATGAAGCCTAGGTTTCCACAAAAGATTAACTCCACATTCAAAGCATATACCTGTAGTTCAAGTGTTTTCACGTCTGTTTAAGCTGAAAACAAGCAAATCTCTCGCTTCAGCTAGACTGAAAATAAACTTTTTCCCAGTAGCACTGTCTCTCCTCTGTAGGAAATGCGGGTTAAAGAAGGAGGACTTGTCAGACTACTCTTCACTGACCAAACACAGTAACTTTACAATAGCTGTTACTCAGTCTTCTGAGCAGCTCCACTATATTTCTGAATGAAAAGATCAGTCACTTGCACTCAGGAGAGCCCAGAACAAGCAAGGAACGTGCACAACAATCTTCACATCCATCAGGTGTTGCCACTGAGCAAAACTGGTTTTATTCAGCTGCCACAATGAAAGGAAAAAGCTCATTCCACAGTTATCTAAGAGAACATTAAGATCAAGTCTGTATAGAACTGTTTTGACATAGTTTTCTCCCAATATAAATGTTCCATAATATTTGAAAAGCACTTCCCAATAATGTAAGAAAAAAAAGGTTCCCTAAAAATTTACCGAAGGGAAGTCAAAACAGTTGTAGTTTTTAAAAACAAGCAGCAGAGACACAGAATAATATAGTACTGACAGGCACACTTGGCAGAAAAGCAACAGACCAGCTCAATAAATATCTAAACAGTACATTTATCCTGGTAGGAGTTACACTGCTTTCATTTGTAATTAAGTTCCAAGCATTGATGCAATGACTATATAAATGATTAGTTTAGTAAGTGAGCTCAATCTATTTTTCAACTCACCCTCTCACTCCCCCTGCAAAAAAAAAAAAAAAAAAAATCTAGATTTCCTTCTGAATCCAAACCAATCAATTTGCTTGGCCTAACTACAGCAACTTGAATATAACAATATTGACAAGCAGTCCTGTCTAATACAACTACAACAGCAACTACACAGACAGATGGCTGCTTCTCTAAGATACATCTGGCACCTTTTGCAGGCAGTAAATAGACGTACTGCAACCTATGTAGGGATCTCAAAACGTTTTACAAACTATAACGCTGCACTTCTATTAGAATTCTTATAAATTAAGCTTAGGATGTACAGCTTTGAAATAAACTTTTTTATTAAGCAAAGTGCAAATTATCACTAATACTCAACTATCCAAATTCCCCTATTTTAAACTCAACATTCTTAAAAAGACAATTACAGCATCCACTAGAAAAAAAAAAAAAAAAAAGATTTGAACGTGAAAGTTTAATCCCAGTATAAAAGTAGTGATATTCTATCATTAATTCACAAAATAAAATACATGCCTACTGTCCCAAATATACTAACATTTAATTTAGAAACTTGCTCCAACCTACTCAGCCAATACTGCTCTGAAAGGCTCATATTTCTCTGCACTGCCCTATGACAAACCAGATATGCTACTTTGGAGAGGGTTGTAATGTAATAAAAACTTGGTATTTTCACTACAATTAAGAGAGCAGTAAAAGTATCTTCACTCAAAAAAAGAAAAAAAAAAGCGCACCTTGAGAAAAAGATAGTGTTTCTTCCAATCACATTTTTATAATCAGCGGGTAACTTTTTACATTTAAATTCTATACTTTCAAAACAAGTTTGAACACACTTAGCCATTCTGAAATTGGCAATACCTTTACTAACACACATATTTCATCTTTGATGCTCTCCATTTCTGAACAAAACCCACAATGAGGACACTTCCCAGCAGTCTCATGCATCACACACGCCTACCACTGTCTTGACTCCTGCTTCACGTCTCCAGTGATTTACTCTTTGGATCCCTGAGGGATCAGGAGGAAACCTTACAAGGAAACCGCCTGTCACATGCATCACCTCCAGCTTCCTCTTCTCTCCCCCGACCCTGCCCAGCCACAAAAAGGCTCTGAAACTAATTCAAAAATAGTTTCCTGTTTACATAGGAAGTGCCTTTATCTACTACAAACTGTAAAGGGCATTTCTGTTCTGTACAGCAGAAAAAAAAAGGTGTGGTAATATTACAATATCACTACACCTTTAAAACCACACAGTACCACGCCCAGGTGAATGAAGGCTTTCAGTAGCTGTACCAAATTCTACAACATTTTCCAAGTCGAAACTCATTCCTGCATTGAGTTTCTACGGTATTTTCTCAATTTTTCTAAGTTAGAGGCGTTCATGGTTTATAATATTAACATGTAGATTACAATATCATACAGTCACCATAAAACTTCTTTTTCAGATATACCAACTCACACACCTTGGGCTGCTTTCACATCGTGACCAAATAAACAGCTACCATCAGAAGAAGAATGAAAAGCAGATATGATGGTGTTTTAATAATTCCAGGGGATGAACTCAGACAAACCAATAAAGCAAGAGTTCCAACTGACCATAACACTGGCCATATGAGTTTTAATAGTAAACAGTCCACAAATAGAAAAATTCACCGGATTCGTCTTGATCTTGTCACACAACTACTTCAGTGAGTTTAGCGCATCTGCATGGAGACTATTTAAACAAGCACTGCTGCCAGTAAGAACAACCACGACTCTTTTCCTTGCACTGTGATGCATGATCCTGTCATGTATTAAGGATGTCCACATCTCAAGGTGTTCAAATAGATATATACACACACTATATGTATTGTACCGGGCATATCATATATGTCGCATTGTAATTCCTCCTACACACAGAATACATCACAACGTAAGAAAACCCTGAATATTGCACTAAAACTGATCAACACCCAAGCAAACTTGCCAGTTGTTTCAGGGGCAGGGCCATCTTGTTCTTTTCCACTTTACCTATATCCTTTGGACAGGGATAAAAGCAATTAGAGGGAGTTTATTAGCCAGCATTGCTCACCTCTGAAGAGCCGCAACTGAGGCTGAAAAGCTGAGACACCTTTTAACACACCCAGCATTTTTAAGCCTATCCTTTCCTTTACATATGAGCTTGGGTCATCAGAAATCACAATATAATTAACAGCAATTTTACAGGCTGTTTGTATAATAAGTATATAAAGAAACTGCAAGCTCATCCTTAAGAACTTGAACATTCAGCATCCTGGTGCTCAAACTCTTAAGAAAGCATAACACGTAGACGCAGACACTGTCACTTTTCACTATAATAGTCTTTCTCATTGCCCAGACAGAGTATGTTTTTCTTGTAAAGCTTCCTGTACAGGATGGCAAGGCTCAACAGTTTTGTCTGACAAAAAATAGTCCCTCCAGGAAGTTTAATTACCACAAGTAGATCAGCTTATCACTGTATCTACCATCTCATCTCAACAGCATCAATACCAATTAATAGTAAAACCTAAAGCTTTCAGCTAAGCGGCAGTACCAAGTCTGCACCACACTACTCAGAATCAGTGTCTGCTCTAATATCATCTTCTGCAACATAAACAGACTTCCAGAAGGTGTCAAGTTCATTCTTGAGTAACAGTTACACCTTAGCCTAACTTCACCCACTGGAGTAACTTGAGTTTCATCTAGTGTTTCTACTCATCTTGACCGAGACCACCTTCTAAAGGACAAGGCATTTCAGTTCATTTTTTATTCAAACATGCAGCTGGAGCAGCCCAGGAATCCTTCGCACACACACACCAAGTTACTACGGCCTCCAACTTAATGTTTCGTTCATTTGCCAACTCTCTGTGCTCAGCACAGACTGCTTTGCTTATGCAGTATACAAGCATCCAAAGGAGTCACGTGCAAAGAGTGTATTTCTTCATAGCGGAATGACATCAGATAGCCCGAGGAAGTAAAGTTGATGATGGGCTGTTTATCGCCAAGCATACGGCTCCTGTAGCCCATTGCTGTCAGACAGTGACTGCCACGATTGACACTCCATGTAAAACACTTGTTACCTCCTGCACTTGGGGGGCTCAGAAGGGAGGGAGAAATGTGACTGGGAAATCCACTCTCCCAAGCACACTGCTTACCTCCATATTTAAACTAAACAATGAAAGTTTTTATCCTACTGCCTGACACCACCTTACAGCACATTAGTCAGAATCTGAGTCTTTAGTTTGTGACTCATCTCGAAGCTCACAGGATTTAAAAGACTTGCACAAGAAGTGTAAGTAAATCCTACTTTAAAAAAAAAAAAAGGAAAAAAAAGGAAAAACTAGGCGTTGTTCCTTCTAGGAAGGATCACGAATTCTACTTGCTCTCCAATTAAATAAGATTTTTTTTAACCCAAACAGTTTGCTTTTCAAAGCATACAAGATCTTTCTCTCAACATGCTACAAACAGCACCACATTCAAAACAACCTCTTTCAGAAACTCATTTTGTACCTCTGTGGAGTATCTATCGCTCTGAACAACGAGTACACAAACCTGAACCCCTTCAGCATCTCCAGACCCTTTAGGATCAACACCAACAGCTTATCAACATTCTGGCGCTTGCCAGCATGTGCACAGAAATGTTCCTACTTTTGCTGCTACTAACCCCATTCTAACCACACCCAATCACATTAACCAACAATTTGTCGTGTTTGGCAAATCCTGTTTCAACTTCTCTTTTGAGCAGTGATGCAGAGCACTACAGAGGCTGAAAGGTGTTCACGTCTCTAGTCGAATCCTCTCAGAATACAGGGTCAACACTGAACTCCAACCAGGCCTTTCGGGACTTTGTCCATCAGCTCCAGAAAATCTCCAAGGATGGAGGTTCCACAACATCTCTGGTCAATGCATCCACTCTTGGAATGATAGATGGGGACTTATAGTCTTGTTTTGCTTATACCCAATCAAAACCTACCCTGATTCAATTTGTGAGCCTTCTCTCCTGCTCTTGTCATGAACTTTTGTTAAAAGCCTGGATTCATCTTCCCAGTGAGGAAGGATAAGCCACTTGAGAAGAGCTTTTGTTCACTCTAGCTACAAAAACAACATCAAATCATTCCCAGTGCTTTTACGCGCTTACCTTTTCCTACAAACCCAAAAATCACATCCTTCTCATCCAATACTGATGTAGTAGGGACTGCAAACAAGATCAAACTTAAGGGCTAACAAGCACAGACTAAATTAAGACTGTTAGGGATATTCTGCCTCCCCAAAATTTCTGCCTCCCCCAGTCCAAGAGGTTTAATCTTTAAAAGACACTTGATTTTGCAGAATAAACCCACTGCCAAGCCAAGTTAAAACTGTAGCTGCTCATTCCTATCTCACGCCAGCCTATACTCACAAGAGAACAGATGATTCTTTGCCAAAAGAATTTAGTTTCCACGCCTATTGTAAAAACCACCACTGTCATCACACGTTCACTCCTACCTCCCGTTCTTGGGCCACAACGAAATGATGCAAGAAGAAAAGATGAACCCACTTCTTTCAGCAGTAGTGATATGACAAGGTGCCCAAACTAGGACACTGAATCTTAAGAAAAAGACCAGCACTTTCTAATCCCACAGTCTGCCAAGTTTAACCTATTATATTAAGCTTGAATGACTCTCAAAATGACCCAAAGCAAAAAATAATGAAATTGGAATTCTAATATAGACTTGGTCTTTTTCTTCTGTGTTGACAGTAACTTCAATCTAAGAACTAACAAAAAATATTTCTGATTTGAATTTGTCCTGAAAACGTGATTTTGATAAATCTACATAACTTAACTGTAACTCAGTGAATCCTAGAGTTGTGAGTCTGAAGCAAGAAAACCTCCACACCAGACTTTTCACATGCTGTATGTAAAAACGCAGTGACAATTTCATACTTTTGCAAACCCCAAGGACTTTCTTACAGAATTCCAAAATACTCCCTTAATCTTACATGAACAGTGAAGAGAACTGGAATGAGGTACAAACCAGGTTGCTCTCCAAGTACCTAAACACACTGCAAGCTTCAGCTGAATGCCCCATTCAAAATCAAAGCCAACAAAACTTAACAAGCTTATTCTTTTATATAAGCTGTTCTCCTGAGTACAGCCTTATTTTTCCCTTAGGAAACAGCAGTAAGTGAAACATCTGGCTGTCCCTTCACTCACTGTCTTCAGAGCCCAGAACACACCTGAGCTGAGCCCATCCCCTTTGCTCCTCTTCTGAGACAGAGCCTCTTTCACTTCAGCTTTCCACTGAATTCATGTAGACATTCAAAATAAAGCTACTTTCCCATTCGATATATTCACTTAATTACACAATCAGAGGATGGTCACTATCTCAAGGCACCGTTATCTTTCACAACTTATCTAACTCAAACATGTACCACTATTCAAATTCATGTTCTTGTTAAACTGAGTAATATCCTCAGGAAACACAAGCACGTGTAAGTTCCCAAGAACTCCGTAAGTATTACTCTAATCTACTTTTTTCACCAAAAGTAACAAAAAGTTAAGCGTACTATGCTTCCAGAATGACTGAAGACTTGATAGAAACAGCTGGCCTGCTTAATGCAATTTTGAATTCAAGATGCACCTGATTTTTGAGGCTGGATCATTATTAGATAAAAAGTGCTTTCCTCTGCTAAAAAAGAAATTCAATTTTGTGTCCATGGCTTCAAACAGAAGCAGTTTCCTGTGTTCGCACACTACACACAAGACTTTTTTTTCATTGACTTCTCTGTAAACATCCTCAATGATCCTAGATAGTTTAGGGCTAAGAAGTTTGTTCATATTATGACCGTACAAGGAAGTATGAGTTTATTTATTAGAAGGCTCTACATACAAACAAGCAAGACATCATGTTTGATTATGCTTGGTTAAAATACACAAGGAGATGTTAAATCACTCGGTGTTCTGGCTTTCTGTCATCCTCTTAAATAACTGTCACTTTCAGCAGCTTGTTTATGCCCTGTATATTACCAACCAGTTTAACATCCTCTGTACACACATTGTAACTTATTTTCACTGACAAAGAAACAGAGTTCTCATGTTTATCAGCTGCCCAGGGCTCTCCTGCACTATGTTTGATGAAAGTAACACAAGGTTAAAGCACTTATGTTTTGACTTAATTTTACGAGCACCTGTGGGAAACCTTGCAGAAATGAAACAAAACGCTGTAATTAGCACAAAATACTAACAAACACAAAACAAGTACTTGTAACACAAAATAAGTTTACAGAGTTCCCTGCTTCGACTGCTTCTCTTGAACTCTCAGCAGGAAATCTAGCCACAGCAGTCTAAGGCAACGTGAAAAGAAGTGCAAACAGCAAAGTAAATAATAATCAAGTAACAAGTTGTAAAAGCAGAACAGTAGCAGCAGTAACCAACACTGTTATTCACTCTTTGCTGTGTTTACAACTTGAGACGCACATCAGTGTGCTTTAAACTCCGGGTGGGCTTTAAAACGCAGCTACTGCCCCAAGTCTCCAGGCTGACAAGCAGAGAGGCCTCCTGCTACAGCGGGCGGCGGGGCCCCAGGAGGGCAACGCGGCGGCCCGAGCCCCGCTGCGCGGAGCGGAGGAGGCTGCGGGCGCTCCGCGGCTGCTCTGGCGCTTCCCGCTGCTCCCACTGAGCACGCGGGATTCCCGGGATGTCAAGGCGTTTCAGCGCGTACTCGGAGCCACCTGCAGCATCACCGGAGCTGCAAGCCCACCCCCGCGGCTCCCGATAACCCCGCACGGCGAGAAGCGGCGCCCGCGGCCGCTGTCCCGGGGGACACGGGCCCCTCGCCCGCCTCGGCTGGGCCGGGCAGCTCCCGGCTGTCGCGCGGGG
>JAUBNY010000146.1:4282853-4295106 GCA_032275445.1 Crypturellus soui | reverse complement strand
AATTGACCCTTTTGTGGGGCAAGCAGAAACCTCAAGCTCAAGGTTTTTTCCTAGATATGTTCTTGCTTCCATTCCATTCCCTTCCCTCCCTGCACTGGTCACATTTAAGAAAATTTTCCTAATCTGCGTTTGGATATGAAGGTCTTTGAATGTTGAAGTGAAGCCTGTCCTCTCTTTTTTTTCCTCATAAAAGAGCTAATTAACAAGTAAGGTAATATAAAAAGGCAAAACATAGCACAACATGTAAATGGTATACAATTGTCATGAAAAACTTAAAAAAAAAAAAATTAACATCTCCAATCATAAGAATTTTGGAACTTGCTTTCATCTGTTCATGAGTTTGTAGTTAAGTTTTAGCCTAAACTGAAAAGGTGTCCTTAAAGTTTAAAAAAAAAAAAATCTGGAATAAAAGTTTGAGTGTGGATACTAGCAAGCTAGATGCTAGAATATTATTAGTAATACACTTGTTGAACTCTAAGCAGCGTGAGTGGTGCTTTGAACACTCCAAACAGAACCTTTGGGACGGGTGAATGGTGTCATGCTGAAGTAGAGAATATCCACCTGAGCCAGAGCATCCTGGAGACCAAGGTTCAGTTTTACCGTGCCAGGCAGGATTGCTATCTCTTATTTGAGCATCTCACCTCTGTGTTCTTCCTGTTTCATGTCAGTATCTTATTCAAGTTAAACTGAGCACATTGCATTGCATACAATGCTATATTTTCTGTTTGAGGAAGAAATTTTAAAATTAAATTCCCGTTACCCATACGTATGAATCCATTCTCTGCTTTATTAAACTTTTTTCAGCTCTTTTATACCAGACACTGATAATGAAGGTAGAGCTTTCATTTTAAATGATGATTGCTGATGTAATTTGCTAACAATTTATGTGATATCAGTCATTTCAGAATCTTAATCTACTTCCATGGATCTAATATTACTAAGAATACTGGAATTGTGCAGTGCAAGTCAAGTGTTAACAGATGATCAGTTCAAATCTATAAAATGCTAAATAATGTCTTGCCTTGAGCAAGACTGAGCATGTGACAGGGACCCGAGTAGAAATTGTTATATGGTTTAGTAGCTGACCTAGAGGGGAGAGGCCAAGAGGAAGGCACTGTTGCTAAAGCAAGACAAAGAAGTCTTGTTTGGGTATGATCAAGTTGAAACAGTTTGTATGACTAAGCTTAGTTGAAATTATTTTGCAGAGTTGTTATAGCTGGCATTTTTAATGATTTACTGATAAATATACAGCTGTAGAAAATGTAGAATGTATGAGATCTAGAAAAGGGGTTATTCTGTGAATACGCTGAGTTATTTCTTCAGGTTTGTGTGGAATAAAACAGTGAATACTGCTTTTATATATATATTATATATATATATTTCTTATTTATTGACCAGTTTGTAGAACTGAAGTGGCCATTGGTGATCAAGGCTTACCAAAACACAGAGCTCAAAACTCAGGTTTGTAATAGCAGTATCACAATAGCTGAGTCAGACAGAAGTACAGAAACATAAGAGAAATGCAGGAAAATTGATGCTAAGCATCAAATAATATTAGATACCCTATGGATGTATATGTTCCAAAAACACCTTTTTAAAGAAAAATAAAGCAAGCTTATTTAGTCAAGTTGCATGTGTGTGTATACATATATATTTACACTTTTAACTAAGACATATAGTTATATATAAATTTACACTTTTAAGCAAGTTGTTAAAAAACTGGGAGATAATTAGAGAAAAAGTGACCACGGATGCTACTGGTAACGTGGTGAGTAGGGATGGAGGCAGAAAAGGCTCCTGCAGGCAGCTGTCTGCCTGCTGCGCTCACTACGGCATTCAACCTGGCGGGTATTTAAGAGAGGATTGAGAAATTTTGTCACTAAATGGGAAGTGGCCACAAGATGAAGCCTGTGATGATGTGCAGCAATATGCCAGAAAGAATAGAGAGGCATTTGCTTCCCAAAATAGTCTCTTGAGTTGTTGGAGTGTTTTGACAGTAAACATACTGCCTTTAGGCAGACCAACCAGCTTGACATTTGCTGTTGGGTACATATTTAGCACAATATCGTCGTAACCACTCCAGTTGGTATATTGGAGCTTTCTGACTTGAACTGAGGCAGCTGCATTGGTGGAGGGTGACTTTGGCTGTTTTTTTCCAATGTCTGCTCTTTTTAAGCTTGGGATTACTGCACGGTGTGCCTTCCTGGAGGAGGAAGGTTTATTGTTACTGGTTTGCTCAGATTAGGTAGGTGTGCAGCAGGTTTGAAGATAAGGCCTCTGAGTTTTCTCTTTACGGAGAGAAACATCGTCTCTGCTGTTGACATGTCTCTAATGGCGAGTGACAGGCTCTGTCTGCTGCTCGAAAACACAACAGAAATCTTAGCTGACTGTCAAGATTAAGCCTCTATCAGAAAGGAGGACCATTAAAAATCTATGCTGTAGCATGGCTGCTCTTCCTTCAGCTGCTATGTCTGCAATTCGTATGAAAGTCTTACTAATTTTTATGATCATTTATCTGGTTGCACAACAACAGAATTTTTCTGTATACCCCTGAGTGATGTCATCAGCTGATGTGTTTTATGGCTTGAGTCTGAAATAACTTGTTGCTCTTCTAAAAGGTGTTTGGGCAACATCAAATAATGCAGTAAAACAAGCTTAGGGCTGTTGAATGAAGAATATTTTACACTTCAGTATGAGATACTCAAAGATCTTGATAACAGTAACTTGCAGAGGAAATACTTTCACATCCTATGACTTCAGTGTAAATAAGCTGTGTAAATAATGATTTAAGAGGAGCACAGATGTGGGCAGACAGACACACTTGAGTACATACACATGTGCACACATGCACTTTCCTGCATTTTAGGACAAGTGCATGAGGAGTAGTGTTTGTCACTAGAGTCAATGTCTTTGAGAAAATTACAGTAGAAAGGTTTGGAAGTGGTCAGTAGTTTTAGAAGGAACACAGATTTTGTTCTTACCATATGTTCAGGTATTCATCTTTTTCAGAGAAAATAGGGCATCAATTACTAGTGTAAGAGAATGTCAGCACATTCTTGTTTGAGACTTAGCTGGTGGTTTCCATAGTCTAGTAGAAACATGTGATCAAAAGCTAGTTGAACAGCATCGTTTTATTATAACTTCAAGCTCCTGGTGGTACAGAAATGTTTGAAATCTTAGTACTGTCAGAAGACTAATGCAGTTGGGCCAAGCAACTTTAGGAAAATATTTTGATTATTGGCATGGGAATTTCCTATATTGCAGAAATGTTAAGCCTGTACTTCACTGAGTGTTGTGTTAGAGGGAACCTTCCAAAGCTTGAATCCCACAAGTAAATTCAGAGAAGAGGGCAATATAATACTTGGGTTTTAACTATTCTTTAACTGTTTTCAAGTTACCTTTGGACTTTCACAGTAGCCAGTATTTGAACGTAATCTCACAAAAGTTAAGCTACAGATGTCCCAAAAAAGTTGTGAAGAGTCAGCCAGAACAGGGAAGGAGCCAAGTCAGCTGCTCTCGGTAATGGTACTGCAGAGATAACAAAAGGCTCTGTACCTGGGAAGCTCTGAAATATGTATTTATCCAGCAGAGCTGAGTTGAAATAAAATGTTGGGAAAATAAATCTGCCTGTTTCTGTTCTTGCAGCACAGGTTGTCTCCTTTTGGTCTGGCTTTTTGATCCAGCAACCTATAGTTGTCTTTGAGGGGGGTGGTGGGAAACTGCACAAAACTTCAGCTCGCTAGGGAAAGGCAGATGTTTTTCCTTATCACTTCTGCAGCTTGGCTTTGCTCTCTTCCTGCTGTAAGCAAGCCCCTTGCTCCTCTGAGGGGTCTCCTCCTCCTCCTTCCCTGACCTCGGCTGCTGCGATGAGCGAAGAAAGCTGCTGGAATGCGGAGGAGTGGGAAGCAGGAGCAGCAGCAAGTGGGAAGGCTGCAGTGTGAGCAATTCCTCCAGCCTTTAGAGAAAGCAGCGAGGGCTACAGCAATGGGCAGCCGTTGTCTTTACTATGTAGCCACTGTCATTTTAACTGGAGACAGTAAACAGCAACTCGGGGGGAAAAACTGAAAATGAGTAGCTAGGCCATCTGGCACGGTGGGAGTAGCCATATGGAATGGAGTTCAAGGGATGCTCCATTATGGTTATTCACTCTTCAAATACATGGATATTGTAGTCAAAGAAGTAGCTGAATTGAGACATACTGATTATGAGTAACTGTCTAGTTGGACAGTTGGGTCAGAGCTTTTTCTCATCGGTAGCTTCAGACAAATTTTACACAGCATAAATTATAGCCAATAGTCTAGCTCTGCTCAGTGTAACAGTAATCAGAGGTGGTGAAAGGAGGAAGACCAAGGCCAGCTGGCACCACGAGCAGGTGTGCTTCTCCATTTGCCCAGCTGGGATGCCAGAATACTGTAAGCTTGGTAGAAAAGAAGTGGTCAGGAAATGACTCTCTAGATCAACTGGTGTCAACATGCTACACTTCAGGAAAAGTAAGATGATTTAAAAAAAGAAAATGAGAAAAGATTAATGGCAGGGTTTTTATACCTTCTCAGAGCACGTGTTCTATGCTTGGCACACGTAGATCCAGGGCAGGTACGTTCCCTGTAACTGAACGGAATATTCTCTAACCTTAAGATAGTTTACTCAAGTTAGCTGTTGCTCTGCAAAGGTTTCTCGAACTTTATGAATCCCTTTGAGTGAGGATTAGGGTATGCTATGGAAGACAAAAATGCTCTCTGCAGTCTTACTGGTGTGTTGTTGCAGAGCAACTTCAGGATAATGAAAGGGTAAAAATAGTTTCACCCTTAAGACTTACTTAAAGCATCTTGAGCTCCATCTATTCCAAAATGTGTATAACAATTATTTGTTACTCCAAGTTCAATATTTGAATTGGTAATAAATAAGAAAATTTGTCTCGCTGCATGTTGAAAGTCTCTGAAATGGAAACAGTAGTATCTCAGTATTTCATGTGGTGACAGACCTCGTATAAATGAAACATTCTTTCAGTAAGAAAATGTGGTTTTGTTGCATGGCAGCAATTTTCCATGTCAGATTCACACTGCTGTGGAAAATGACCTTGTTACAAATACACTGCTTACTGCTAATCTGGAGATAGAGTGATCAGGATCTAAAGCATAGTCATATGGCTTTCTAGCTCAGGTTTTAATCATATTACTGGCTGACTCTTGTAATTATATTCACCCAAAGATTCCAAGACACTTGGGCAATTTCTCTGTAATTGGATGCTTTGTTCCCTGTTGTGCAGTGACACCATTCAATGGCATTTGCTGCCAGATGGCACCTCAGACACTTCTGTACTAATCAAAATGGGATATTTTTAATATCGAAATCAGAATGCCACCACCGGCTGTAGGACAAGTACAATGAGTATTTAGGGTGTCCTACCAATTCCTTCTTCCTGAAGAAGGGGACCAGCCCTTGATGTTCTCTTATGGTACCTTCCAAACCCATTATCTTTAACTATCACAGTGATCAGTTTTGGGTTACAGATATCAGGGCAACTATGTACTTCTTCCAGAACTCAGATCACCCAAAAATTGACCATTTTTGACAACCAAGGTAACTAAGACATCAAGAGACACATACAAGCCTGCTCTGTGTTCTCTTATTCTAAATAGCAGCTGAGAATAAATGTTTGTTATTAAATATATTTATTTATATACCAGAAACTCTTAACATCTCTGATATTATGATAAAGTTACCTGCTAGTTGAATAAAACTCAGCTGTGCAGTACTTCCTACTGAAATACAATAAAATGAACTTTTAATTTAGTCCTTAATGGTTAATTGACATTAGGTTTATGAATTAATTAGAGCAAGGACTTAGCTTCTCTTGAGTGACCCAAATTACAAAGAAGGTGGAATGAGATTAAGGCCGTTCATGTGGAGACGTGAGGAATCTGCCTACCGTGAGCTGAAGGTCTGCACCTGCCGCCCCAGCGTGTTCGAGCAGGGCCCTTCGGGGATGGTCGCGCTGGGGAAACCAAGTGAAGACCTGGCAAGTCAAGTGCCAAAGTAGCTGCCTCTGAGCAAACTATTATGGGATCCGTAGTAGAAAAAAGGTCCTAGTGCTTAGGCCATAGAGAGGTTTGCAGTTTTACTATTCTCATTTTGTACACCACAAAACACATAATCCATTGCTGCTGTGGAATTTGATCAGGTCAAGTGGGCTTTAGCTTAAGAAAAAACAAGGTGCCTGTTGAATTCATGGTTTACTTTGTTCAATGTGTTGATCTCAAACCTATTTTATCAGAAGAGCTTAAAAGAGAAATTCTAAGGAATTAAATCCTTTAGTGTGTTGGAGTGCTCACTTTCTTAATCCAGACAGGGGTTGACTCTGAACCAGATGGTGCATTCTATAATTAGGGTACCTTCCTATGAAACTTCATCTTCAAGCTCAAGCCTGTAAGAATTCAGGTGCAAGTTTTGCTGTTAATATCTTTGATTTGCTTGGACCGAGCTAGTGGAGAGAAATGGTGTCCATAAAGAGTTCTGACAAGTAGCAAATCCAGGGAGTGACATGAGCCTGCCGGCTGCTGGGTCTGGTCTGTAGTGAACAGTGAGGAGAGTCGTCACTGAACTCTACTTTTTTCCCAGGGTTGTAAACCTGTTCTTAAATAACTATCTAAAGTATTAAAATTTGGATATATAGCAATGTGTCCAGTTGCAGAATATGTTCTATTTAACTTGCTTTCAACATCCAAGTTGTTGTTGTGGTAGCATTTTATAGGCATAGGATTTAAATGAACACTACAAAATATATATTTTGGAGCAATGGATATTTTTTTCAAACAAAAAGCTGACTCATCCGCCACGTAAATAACTCTGTGTCAAAGATGCTGCTTGGACTGTGGAAAACTCTGGTTTAAGTCATTGAGTGCTTTAGCCGCTAGACTTCATAAGATGAGATAGAACCTTAGGATTTCTGTAGGATTTACTTTTATTAAAACAAACAAAAAACTTTCAGTAGAGAACAGAATCTATTGAAATTAGTTTTGTTTGAGGATTACTGTTTTCCTGGTAGCTGTAGGCAGACTGTTTTATTATGAAATACAGACTTCTTAACTTAGCTTTTAATTATGAAAATGTCAGGTTTTTTGCATCAAATGGTTATAGAACAGATGCCTGCCTCTCTCCATCTTTTTCATATACAAAAACAGCAAAAATAATTTTGAAGACTTGTAGTCCAGTGGCATTTTGAAGTAGCAACCTTATTCAGGATTTATAATACCAATACTCAGAACAGTTCCAATACGAATATCTTTGTTGTTTTATTATAATGAATCTGAAATATCAGGGGAATGTTACACAAAAGGTAATCAAGTTGCGCATCAAGACTGCTTTTCAATGTGATTAAATTTTCTAACCAATGATAAATAAAACTGTCCCCTTTGCCTGCTTCCCCATGTTCAAAACATGAATTATTATATCAAAGTTTCTCTGAACTAAATATTTCAACCCTGGGGTTAACCATATTTCTTGATATTTAATCTTATCCAAAGCAATGAGAAAATCAAAACAAGATAGAAGTGCCAGTCATTCTGTGAAATGGAAAATAACACTGTCCGGGACCAATTAATTTTCTATCTAGGGATGCTGCCAGAATGATCAGTTAGAGACTGTGCAGATAAATTGACCAAACAAATTTTATATAGTGAATAAAATGATATCTGTGTACAATATTAATTTAGTTTTTTAAGTACAACTTTATTTCTCAACTTTTCACAGGCTAATACCCAATAAATGTGATTAGCTCTGCTATTAGAAGAAGCAGTTGCCTTATGGAGCAAGCAAGAAAGCTGTTGATTTAAAAATATTAAGAGCACAAAACGACTGTCTTTTTGATGGTGAAGAGTTCTACAGTAATGAGAACAGATACAGTTCTTTTTTCTCTCTTAAAATCCTTCTTTCCCAGTCTTTGGTAAATAAGGTTGACTCATTTAACATATAAAACAATTACAGTTCCAAAGACGCTCATATGCGTATGGAGAATGGATTGCCATGTGCCCTGTTTGTTTGGATACCTATCATCCCTATGATAGGCTGTATTTTTAACTACCTAATAGTACTGAACATCAATTTGTGCCTTTCCAGTATGTTTCCTGAGTTGTTGGTCTTCCTTTCTTTGTAAAACAGAAATTTTTGAAATTACGGTAGTAATGTGGGCGACAGCGGTTCACATGGTGTCAATGGTTATGATATACATCCTCCTATATAATTCCTTGCTCAGGCAGTTCTATGAGAAGGTTAGGCAGCCTGATGGTTTTTTTCTGTAGAGAATGAGAATGACCAACCATAACCTACTTTTCTTAGGGTTGCAAGAACATCATGCAAACTGGCTGCAAAACATACCTTTTTTTTTTTTAATGTATGTTTTAGTAGGTTGATCATTTAGGACTAGAATTGGTAATAGCTGAACTACCTTGTGAAATAAATTTCCTGTTGGGTTTTAATAGAAATAGAGAGCTATCCCATAAATTCTGCACTAGACCTTAATATAATAGCACATCCCATTCTTAATTTATTCTTTCTGTTTATAGCCTCTTATATTCTTCTAATGTAAGAATATATTCTGAATATCATTCCCACATAATATTTAAACTTAAAAGTTGAGTTTCAACACTATTGGACATCGATATATATATATATGAGCAATCAGAATCACCAGGATTCAGCTTCCAGTCTTTTTACTTCCTAGAAAAATAATGTGACTCAGATCAGTAAAAGTTATAATGTGCTTTTACACTTTCTGCAGACATAGATGTAATTATATGTAGCACTTTTATAAAAAAAAAAAAAAAAAAAAAAAATTTACAATAATATAACTTCTGTGATATTTGACTTCCTGAGAACATCAGAAGACATCGGACAAAAAAGTTAAATAGGAAGTAGGGCTCCACATTCCAATTACTGAACGAGAGACAACTCTGAAATTCTTCTCATTCCTTAACCTTCTGCGTTTATCTACTGCTGCATTTTTTTGAATTTAGTCATTGGCATTGGTGCCCCTGTTTTGTACAGAGGAGCGTGTTTTAGGAAGTAGTGGAGTGACACATACATTAGCAGGGAAAGAAAAATGTATATCACTTGTTTCAGCATCTAATACGCATGAATGACTGAGGTTGTTTGCGATATATTTGTAAGATGCAAAAATCATCCTGAGTAAATTATGAAACATAGGGCACATCAGGCAGTTTCTAGTTTATGCTAACCAGCAAAGTGGAGGAAATCTGCCTGTTTTCCTTTGTGAAGTCTAAAACTAAACAGAGCTGCCTGTGGTTATGTTAATACCTAAGCATGGGGGAAAATGGACATGAGCTGCATCCAGGAAAATTCCAATTCCATCTTAAGAAATTTCACAGTGAGCAGCATCAAACACTGGAAGAGGTGCCTAGCAAGAATATTCTTGGGAAAATCTCTAGCCTTGGGAATAGTCAAAACTTCGCTGGCAGTGTCCAGAGCAATTTGCTGCAGTACCGAATTTAGCCAAGTGTTGAGCCATGGAAGGGAAAGGGAAACTGCCCAAATGACCTTCTGAGCTCCCCTCCAACCTCGTCTGTGCCTTCTGTAGGGAGGGGCGCTCAAGAAATGCTTTCTTGGTGCCTGCATCGCCTTTCTACAGGGAGGCCTTGCTGCCTTTTCTTCCTTAGAAGCATAAGTCAGTTTATATCTTTAAAAGGGTAGCTTAGTTTTTATAGACAGTTTCCAATTACATAGAATGGTAGCTAACTTTTTAATACAGATCTGCTAAATTCATTATTTGATTCAGCTGTGATTAAGAGCTTGAGTTGACTGGGGATTTACTTTCATCTCTTAAGCAACTTTTGATTCATATTTAATGTTGGACTTCCCCCAGTGGTGACTTACTTGATATAACTCTCATCTTTTTTTCATTACTCAAATAATATTTAAATAAAGGATTGATTTTTTTTTCCTTTAAGAAATAGCTTTGAAGCATCTGAATTAGTGTGATCATACCTGTAACCGCTTCACATGTGGTATTAGAAATCTCTTATTTAAGAGATTGTGCTTCAGTCATACAGATTGCTTCAGTCATTGTAAGCCTGAAGACAAGTGCACAAGCAACACCAGAATTCCCCCTTTTCCCCCCAAAACCCCTCCTGGAATGAAATAACTGAGCTAGAAGAGAAGGTAGGATCACTGAATGTGTAATGAATTGAATCATCTGTCCCTTGAAGCTATGGACAAGTGATAATAAATCATCTGAAATTATTTTCTAATTCTCCAAATACTTATTGTGCCTTTTGCAGGGAGTATGCTAAAATGGAATTAAAAAGGAGATGCTGACGCAGTCTGGTCAAGGTAGGTGGATTTGGGGTGTACTCTGTGGGGTTTTGGTTTGGGGTAGGGTTGGTGCTTTTGGGCAGGGAGGATTGTTTTTGTTTGCTTTGCTTTGTTTTCAGAAATGGTTTCTTTCCAGGGGTAATACCAGACTAACGCTTACATGCCATTTGGAATGACTTTTCACAAGTTTCTTTGTAGTCAAAGTCTTGAAGAACAGTAATCTATGAATGGTTACTCAAACAAGACACTAACGGGGAGGAAAAGGAGCAGAATGCCTGCGTCAAGGTGAACAGGATGTGGAATGAAAACTCTCACGCTGACTGGACAAGATTGAAACAAGATGAGATTAGATAGTGATTTTTTGCAGACTGCAAAATTGATCCTTGATGCTGGCATCCTATGAGTCTTTCAGCCTAAAGTGGATAAAATATTTTAGTTTTTTGAGTTCTCTCTGGGCGCAACTAGGATGTTTATTCAAGACAGAATAAGAATGAAATGGTAGGGAGAGCTTGTTCTTTTACTTTCAGCCTGAGAGGCTCTCTTTAGTAACTTGGTTACACATCAGTCTTGCAGTCATTCAAAAGGTGGGACTGAACTTTGAATGTCTAAGATTGAATTGAGCTGCCTGTCCAAAACACTTATGACTGCAGTCAGTATTTATAGCAGTTGTTGCTGGTAATTCTGCTGTGTGTAGCAAGACTTAAAGTTTTAGTGGCAATTTCAATAGTTCGGACAGTGACCAAAATAGCTGGGGTAAGTGCTGGGGTAAATGAAGAACCTTTTAGGAAGTGACAAACTTGGTAAGATAATTAAGCCATTTCAGATTATACAGGCACAAACTATAGTAATTCAAATGATAAAATAACGTGTAAATAAGGAACTTCGTGTTTCAGTCCACTCATGCAAGAAAAATTCTTCTAAGTTGTTATTTTACAAAATGACATTGTTATTCCAACTTGTAAAGAGCTGCAAGGACTATAAAGGAATTTCATACCTCTTGGGCTGCAGGTCAGATGGGGAAAATTACAGATGGGAAGGAGGAAATTACAGAATGGAACAGAAAGAAATGTCAGTTGCTGAGAACTTATGAAGCAGAGCAAGAAGAGTTTTATCCATGCAGTTGCTGATGGAATTTTCCCTGATGAAAAATAATAAAGCAAAAGACATGTTACATTATTTTGAAATCCCTGGTATGAGCCTTCATCTTCAATACTCTCTATTTCAGAAATGCTGTACGAGAACAAGGTACACTTCCAAGAGGATCAACAAGGAAAAGATACAGAATGCACCCCATAACAGGGACATGCAGGTAGTCTAACACTGTCCATTTGGAGAGGACAGAACTAATGATATAATATTATAGTCTTTAAATCAAGAATGACAAAACTTAATGATATAATGTTACAGAGTCTGTAAATCAAGAATAGCAGAGATGAGATTTTCACTGCCTCTAGCTGCAAAAGAGTTATGGGGTTATTCAAAGGAGACTCTTGGAGAGGGGCATAAAACAAACAGAGGACTCCTCTCGATCCAGTGTGTTGTGAAGTTGAGTGTCTTCTTGCTGCAAGAGCTGATGGGTGCTAAAAGGTCACTTCAATTGAAAAACAGCCTGAAAAATTATTGGGATGAAAAAATACTCTTGGAACTGCTAAACAGATATCATAATAATAAATCAAGTATATCTGGCTGGGGAAAATTCAGATGGCTGAAGACTGGTAGATGGGTAGATTATTCTGAAAAGGCATCACTATTGCTCTCTCCGTGTGGTTTTTCCTTGGTTTGAGGTTGGTGTCACTGCTGGCTGCTTCTGGAGGCAGGATACTGTCTTAGGAAGAAGTGTGTTAGATCTGAGTACAACCTATTTTATAATAGTAAATAACAGTCTCAGTTGAGATCTCTTTCTCTTGCTGACTGACTTAAGTGAGTC
>JAUBNY010000146.1:4265555-4275806 GCA_032275445.1 Crypturellus soui | reverse complement strand
CACATCCCTCTTGTACTGGGGAGCCCAGAACTGGACACAGTGCTCCAGATGTGGCCTCACCAGGGCTGAGTAGAGGGTCACTTCCCTCGACCTGCTGGAGATGCTCCTCTTAATGCCCCCCAGGACCCCATTGGCCTTCTTGGCCACGAGGGCACCCTGCTGCCTCAAGGTCAACCTGTCGTCCACCATGACGCCCAGGTCCTTCTCTGCAGAGCTGCTCTCCAGCAGGTCAGTCCCAGCCCATACTGGTGTCTGCAGATATTCCTCCCCAGGGGCAGGACTTCGCACTTGCCCTTGTTGAACTTCATTAGATTTCTTACTGCTCATTTATCAACTGAAGCATCGCTCTGCTAATGATCAGAACAGTATTGCCCAGGATAACTAATGACATCAGAGTAAAACAAACCTAGACATGTAGCTCTTGACTTTCCTAAGTGCATACTGAGTATACTGTGCATGATTCAAATGTTAAAATTGTTTCCAAGCTGTAAAAAACATGACAAAGTCAATAAATACAGAAATATTAATCTTAAAATTATGTTGTGATGTAGTATATGTATACTACTTGTGTATAGGTATGTCTTACAAGCTATAGGACTTATGGACCTGTTAAACTGATATATCAACCATTCAACAACAAGTACTAGATGTAAGTTGAACTATTTCAGTAACAGTAAACATAATAAAAATCCTCATAATGATCCTCTGAGAAGTCTATTTGATGAAACTCATAGGAAATGCACAATTCAGTAGAATGAATAATCCTTTATTATTGATGAGAGGTGCTTTATGTAGGTTCAACTGGGGAATTTTTTCCAAGTGACTGAAAAATCTATTTTTGTTATATAAGTAATAATAAGAAATAGAAACTGAGAAAAATGAGGTTCTCCGCAACTCAAGTCCTCTCTCTTTTTTTTTCTGAAGTGACAAAAATGCTTCCCAACTGAAAGCAGATTGAAGGGCCTTCTAAAATTTCTCTGTTAATTTTTTCTTGTGGTGAGACGAGCTGTGAAGTTACTGAGAATTTTGATGAAAGGGTCAGTTTATGGCTGGCTGTCTCTGCTCTGAATTTTAAGGATTTTAGAAGCTCTAGGCCCTGTAGTTTCTTCCTCAGCCCTGGGTGTGGCCTAGTTTCAAATTGGGTCACAAGTTCAACACTGCATCTTTTTTGGCTGCGGTAGAGAAGCAGCAGATGTTCTGCATATTTAAACTAATTTAGGTGATGAAAAGAAGATATAATTTTCTGAAAACCCAAGGAAAAGAGCTGGCTTCATATGTAAGAAACCTTGTTGAAGTTTTCTTTGTTTTTCAAAGAATCAAGTTTTTTGTGACAGTGCAAACCAGTTAAATGTGAAAATAGCAGTTGTTAAGTGTGTATTATCACAAAGGCACAAAATTTCATTTTTTTGGATAATGCTTCATGACCATGTTATTTTTATTCACTAAGCCTGGAATGATATCAATAACAACTTTTTCTTAGCGACAAGAGGTTAGTGAATGAATCAGATTAATCACAAGCATTTTAGTTCTTTTTACCCATATTAGCATCAATTGTTGATGTACTGTTGCAATCTACACAGATGGCTGGATCCTGTGCTCACTGTTGTGCTGAAGCAGGCTTGCATTTTACAGAAACTGTGCCAAGATTCTCAACAAGTGAATTGGGTTTTGGAGCTGCTCCGAAAGACCAACTGTGGTTATATGACAACAAACAGCAAATAGTGTGCTTGAGAAGGAGCCGCTCTGTTAGGGTAAGGCAGTACAGATGTGTCCCTCACTTAGGGCAGGAAGGGAGAACTTGTTCTGTTCTTGTCTGGTCCCGTGAGTAGGACACAGCAGGTGAGTCCCATCCAGAACCAACCTCTGGTTTAGGCTGCTGCGGGAGGAATCACCTCCTGCTGTGTGCACTGAGATCATTTAAACACGTCAAGCTGAGTGCATCCATCAGGAAGCACGTTCTTGGGAACTAAGTGGCAGTGTGTTTGTGCCATTCTGCAAGACAGTGATCCGTGTTGCATTATGCACCTCTCTCCATGCTTAAATGCATTGCAGGCTTAAGGTACTAGTTGTTTTTCCTCAAGATTAAATGGTAGTTTTGGAAGAATGAAAAATGCCCTTGTTAGATCTGTTAATAGCACCTTGGTTAACAGCAAAGCTGGCCATGTTTTTGCTATGGATTTCTGTTCTCTTTGAGGAGGTTTTTGGTTTTTCAGTTGGTAGTTTCTTGAAAGACAAACACAAGAGCTGGCACTTGGGCTAAATTATTTGTGGTGTATGTGATCTCAGTCATGAATCATGATGGATAATTAGATAATAGGTGTTTTCAGCTGACAACTGTTGGGCTTAATCAAACTCCTACATAGGATCTTTGGTTATGGTTTTTTCAGGAGGGGTCTTGCATTTCTTATTCACTTTCTTTAAGTTGTGAGGCACGTATTTTTACTGATGTGACATGACTAACTAGCGTAAAATCAGTTTTTCATTGTCATTTCCCATAGCTGAGGAGCAGAATGAAAATGATAATTCCTGCTGTCATGCAGGAAAGCTGTTTCTTCCTGTTATTAAGGTGGTAATTTCTGTGCCTCAGCTGGAGCTCCTGTGCGACTTGCTGTCATTTCTTCCTGTGCAGAATGTGAGAAGCAACAGCATGTCACCCAGCGAGGCCTGCAGCAACCTGGGATGAACCTTCATCTCCCTGAGAGAAGTCTGAGGCTTGAGCTTGTACCCGTCATGCCGAGGCCTGCAGGCATTGACAGCGGAAAGGGTTGAGGAGTTAGAACAGGAGCTCAGGTTCAGGCCTGAACTGATGATTTAATACCCCACTCCGAGTTAAGTAATTTAACTCATTGTAATGGCTCCCAGCATCTGCCTTGTAACTCTCACAGAATTCACATAATCTTAGCAGGAAATTTGATCTTATCAAGTCAGTTCTCTTCTGGCAGACCAGCAGCCTAGTGCTGTGTTTCCTATTTGTTTTTCTATTTGAGATAATCTCTTCTAACCTTTCTGGTCCTCCTTCAGAGCGTTACAGGACAACAGCAATTGTGTTGCTACTCTGACCTGCATCTCTTCCCCTTCCTAATCCATCTAAATCTTTGTACTTGACAAACTAGTCCCAGTGCTCCACAATTTATGGGTTCAGTGAATGTTCTTGTGTTTGGTTCTTTCAAAAACACAAAAGATTTTGCTTTATAGAAATATATAATATAAAAGTTTCAAAATATGTGGTTTTGGAATTGGGTCTAATCCTGTCCATCAATCTGTAGAGGGACAGAAATAGAAAAGGAGGTAACATAGGAAACATACTCTCAGGGGAAGAAGAGACAAAAAAAACCAAAACATGGTAATATCTGTGTGCGTTATTGTTTTTTTATTATTATTATTATTTTCCCTAAACATAATGGGGAACTCTTGCTGGATCCTAAATATTTTTTAATCCAATTGATTGCAGCTGTACTGAGAGGGAATAAGTATTTGATGCCTTTGCTGCCAAATAATAGATTACACTTGGAAGCAAAAGACTAATGAAAAAAATAGTGTTTAGAAACATAGTGATTGCAGAGCTCTAGGCACAAGAATCTTAACTTTTTTGGTGAAGCATATTGGACTCTAAAAATACAAATCTTAATTTTGAGATGCAGTGTTAATTTATATGTAATACACTTTTCCCGAGGATTCAATTTTTCACGATGGCAGTGATCCTGAGCTTCATGCTTTCTCCAGGCCATCATTTATCTGTTTAACAGCAGCAACCATCTGTTTGGAAAATCATGACCTCTGAGGCTGTGGCAGGGAAGAGAGGAGAGCTGACGAGCAGCGCGACGTGCGCTGTGCGGGGATGGGGGATGCAGTCTTCCTAATTCCTCTTGAATGTTCGTGCTGGTGAACAGTGCTCCCTGCAGATGTACTGAAGCGACTTTTACTTAGGTGCTGCCATGCACAATATCCATTTAGGGCGTGAGAATTTAAATTGTGTTAGGATTTTGGTGTCCCAGTGGTGCTTTTCAGGAAGAGCTTTTCTCCTTGCCACAGCTTGACGGATTTTCCTATTATCAATGTGATTAGTTTTGCATTTAACTCTTGTTGGGAGTACGTGGATCATCTTACTGAAGATGAACTTAGTGAATTTGAACTTGCTTGATGATTTTTCTTCTATTTTTCTAAGTAGAGACTTGGTCCTGCTGCTATGAGGCCTTTTGGAAAACTCATAGAAGTGCAAGTATAATAGGAGGTTTAAAAAAAATGCATTAAAAGGGCAGGCGTGCATAGCAGATATGTCAAATGACACTTGCATACACCAGAGTGAACTATGTATGACTTGGGAGATTTCTGAGTTAAGGGCTTCTGCGTTGCCCTTCCTCAGGCGTGTTTTCTCCAGCTGGAATATGCCATTTCACCGGCGTGTGCAGTGCTTCATTTCCCCGGGTTATTTCCTCTCACAGATGGCATCGCTTCATCGCGTGCGACGCGCGGGACAAGCGGTGCCGCGGCCCCGACTCCGCGTCGAGGCTGGTCTAGCCGGAGCGAGGTGTGCGCTCCGCAGCGCGTCTCTTTCTTTGGCTCTGCCTCAAACAGCAGAAGGTGAGGTAAGAAAACACAGTGAAACTGGCGTAACCCTTCAGGTAGCACTGCTGTGAGCTTCAGCACGGGGGCTGTGTCAGTAATACCCTTCCTGGTCGTGCGTGGAAGCCCTGGTAACACTTCGTTTCGAGCGTGCAGGAAACAGAGGCCTCGAGCTGGCTCTGGCTGACACTGTCGCTTTGGCACACGAGCAGTCTGTAAAACGCTGCCCGTTCTGTCCTGCTGGGTTTGACATGTTGGCCAGGGGCTTTTAGGCTCCTTTCCAGAGCTGATGATTTTAGTGGAACTATAACCTGGGGATGTCACAACGCTTGACTCTGAAACTGTGAGACATGGAAGTATTTGATCTGTTGTCTATTCCCAGGACACAGCATGAAATGCTTTTTACTTTATTTTCTGTTTATACTAGTGCTTTTTTTTTTTCTTTCCCCTTCTGTTGTGATAGACAATGAATTTTGCTGTGGGAGGAAAATGTGTTGTGAAAGACCTTGGTGTTTTTCTGCTTATTGTATATAATTTTTCCTTTGTGTTTCTAGACTTGCAAGGGAGAGGCAATATGGTGGAGGCCGCACTGAGAGGAGGAATGCCAAGACTTGCTGTGGCTCCGTGGCTTGGGCATGGTTGCAGTGATCTACACCTGGGCCTGTCTGCATCTGGACCTGGACCCATGCCATTTAGTGGCAGGAACGGTAGGCATCAAAATCACAACCCCAGGCATCACTTGGAATAATGTCTGGAACTCTTTTCTAGTTTCGCTTTCCTCTCTTTTTCCAAATGTTTGAGATATTGAATAGTTGAAGAGAAAAAGGAAAAGGAAAGAAACAAGCAATATGCCATAGTACTTCCTTAAAGAATATATATATTTTTTGAATTCTTATTTGTATTTGCTTATATTGCCTTGTTAAGCAATCTGTTTAAATAGAAACAGGAAAAATATATTTGAATCTAGTGAATGGTTTTGATGCTTGTTGCTACTCACTTCATCAGGTGTGTTTCATAAATGACAACTTAGTATGTCTAGAAAGATATGGGTGGGAGCTATATAGGAGATCCAACATCTTGAATCAGTGAAACCAGACAGAGATCTTCCTGTGCAGTAGGTGAAAATCTGCCGGGGTGCCATTCTTTGAAGCAGAATGGAGAAAAGAATTTCCCAGGGGATGCTTGGCAGAACTTGGAAATAAAAAATTTTTGTTGCGTGGGAGTACTTCCATCACAAATGATTTGAAAGTCTTACGATTTTTAGACAGCTTAATATATGATCCTGGAACTAACATGTTGACAAAGTACAAGCTTCAGCTTCTGTTTCGTGAGAAGATACTGTTTATCTCTGGTTTGGCTCGTGTGACAACCGCCTCGCCATTTTTAGCAGTACGTGCAAAATTTCACTCTTCAGGGTAAGGAGTCCAGAACACTCCTGCAGTGAAAGTAAAAAAACAGGGGAGAAATGGTCAAGTGCAATGGAGAATTATGAGAGAAGAATCAAGAGCCCTAGAAATTAAATTTGCTGTTTTGCTCCTACTGGTAGAAAGCATCTGGCTGCTGCTTCTAGAAAAGATTGCTTCCTTCCAGCAGTATTCGCTGCCCTGATCCTTCTCTGTTAGCGGCAGCAGCCGGCCTGACATGCCAAAAAAACAAGTCTGTTCTGCTACACAGCGGCAGTCGTGACTTGGACTCCAGACACTTTATTGCACAGCTTTCACCAGAGCAGTGTCCAGCTTAGCGCGGGCATCCTTGGCCTGCAGAAGGCTTTAATGACCTGGGATCCGATCACCCCTCAGCTATTTGCTTTCAACTACACGTCACGGGTCATATTCATAACTTCAAGACCATTACAATTAAAACTGAAAGACTGAAGATAAAAGAAAACTTGGAGACCTTCAAAATGAATGGATATACTAAAACTAGATAAAATGAATTTATTCAAGTATCCTATTTGGAGTTCCAGCAAAAATATGGATTTTTATCTACTCATTACATGGCTCTTAATGATTTCTGCTTATCTTGCCAATGAAGACAAACCTTTTGTTCATTACTTCTTACTGATTTGAGCAATGGTTTAATAGCTTATCCAAAATAATTGTCTGCACAATAAATTTAAAAAAAGAAGTATTTTCTACCTGATGCTCAAAATTTTTGAGAACAATTGTTTTTTGGCAGAGGAGATGGTTTATTGAGTCTCTCAAGAAATATGAATAGCTACTCTTTTGCCATTAACTAGACTTCCTTACTGCCTCCTCGTAACCTCTTTTGTTACTTTTCTCAAGAATATAACAACATTTTTTCAATATAACTGTTTATTGATATTAGTTTTTAGAGGAGCTGCGGGTATTGAACCAAAGGTTATGCTTGTTGTGTGTAAAGTTGCTCTCTAGAATTTAACTCTCATCTTTTCTCCACTGACGCAGTCATTAGATAATTTACTTGTGTTTTTCTTCTCCTTGAAGGTTATACGACGTAAATTTTGTTATTAAATTGACAGCTTTCTTCAGATTGCTGCTGCTTATGGAATCCTGTGCACAAGCTAGATGGGTTAACAAAACCCACTCTAAATTTAAACCACCACCTTCCTATTGAAATTGAAGTACATCTTAATGTTGTTAGAAGAAAAGAATTTGCCATCAGCTCTGCCAAAGTATGTGTCTATTATTTTTGCAAACCATAAGAAAAAGACCTTGCAGGTTTTTATTTTAGTTTATTCAAGTACTGAATTCATGTGATGCAAGTAAGGTGTTTGTTAATTGGTGTATAGTGGAATATCCCTTCCTTCAGGAAGGAAGGCTGGAATCACATTTCTGACATTATGTCTTCTAAGCACAGATAAATGGAATAATTTGCAACTTTGCTTTCAAATCCTAATTAAAGTTAGTTCTGTTAGAAAGGGAACCTGAACAACTTCCATACAACAAGAGCTATTTGAAGGTTAATTGAGGTTAAGTACCTAGCTGCTTTAGTGCCTAGAATGGAATTGATCCAATATTCAATAAAAAGAAAAAAACCACAAGTCTCTTTACAGTGTAGACATGCTGAAATTTGCACAAGTTTAAGTATCAGTTTTCAACTAATATTCAGGTAGGAGATGACAAAATGTTATGTCTGTCTTTGCAGCATCTTCTTGCAAGTGAAAATAAGCAAGGGTGACTTCAACAATATAAGAAATTCATGTGTTTTCATTCCTAGGTCTTGTGGCTGGAAGCCTTTGGGAATATTGACTTCACTGGCGAAGAGCAGCAAGTTAGCATTCATTCAGCAGTGTATAAGCAAAATAACACCCAGGGATAAATTATCTGGTGTCCTGTGACTATGACCAATGATTTCGGTAAGTAAATCAAGCCTCTCTAGGAGAAAATGTGCCTATCAGAACTAAATGCTAAAATTAAGACGTTCTGAATACCTTCAATAATGCATGTGCAGAGCAGCATAAGTGCTGTGACTTGTTTCTAGAATTTTTCAATGCCCAGGTGGTAGTTTGGTAGTTCCTTTGAAAGACTGAGGAACAAACCCTTCATGAGTGTGGGTAGTTGAGTGTGTTTCCCTATTTGTTCCCTTGATGATAAACAGAATACTGACCGCTTTATAGACTGTCACATTCTGTTTTATTTTTAGCTAAATGGATCAGCGTGGGCCCTAGAATGTCAGTTTTCAGAAAGGCCTTTTCTACCAGAAGGAATTATTTCTCTGAAAACACCCTGTTCACGGGGTTATAGAGTAGGAGGAAGGAGGCAGTAATAAGAGGCAATGCGAGCTTCAGAGAGGATGTTAAAGAAGAGCTTTCTACCACTCTGGAGTATATCTCTGGACCAGGCTGCTGATTTCTGTTGATTTGGTGCTCTATATATTTAATCCTTCTGCACTCTTTGGTGTTTGTGCTGTGTAAACTTGGAGTTGACTAGCAAGGCTTACAAAACAGGAGCCTTTTCTGTACCAGCATTTATTCACCGCTGCTGTGAGGGTTTGTAAGAGCAAAGTGACAAGTGTTGGCAATGCAACATGAAATGAGATCAAAGTCTCTGGTTTAGTCAGTTAACAAACTTGATATCCAGGCTAAGATTGTCAAATAGGTCATTAAACTAAACAACACCCACAAGCAACTCTTCCTAAACCCTTTTACAGGTTTTGAACACTTTATGTTGAAACCGAGCCAATTTTAAAATTTTACATGAAACTGGAAGACAGCTATATGAGGCCTTTGGGCTGCTTTGACAGAACTATTAAGGAGGATTATTTTAATAGACTCCTTCCTTTGTTTTATTTATTTATTTGTTGTATTGTACTGCAAAGCTCGAGACGTGCAACCTTCCAGCTAAGAGTAAGATTTGTGAGCGCTTCAGAGAGAATCCTCCCCCTCCCCGAGCCTTTTCTCCTAGCGCTGTGTAGCGGCATTAGAGACGCACGGGCAGGTGAGAAAATTTACTCTAACCAGTTTGGTCTGTTTTCACCCCAGCCTCCTCTCTGCAGCCCGTGTTCCTGGCTGCACCATGCCTGCGTACGTGTCCCTTGCGTCCCTTGCTCTGGGTGCTGCTCGTGGCAGGTATCGTGTCCTGCACAGAGGGGGACACACTCGCGCCTTCAGACTTGGATATTTGCATAGTAGTGTGAGATTCGTAATATTTAATGACTTGAAATGTATAATATTAATTTGTAATTCATAATATGAATAACTTGGAAATTGTAGGTAATAGTGCACAAAATGACAGAAGAATGAGTTAATTTGGTTATTAGCTTTGTAATTGTTTTTAGTAATGTGTTGCTTAATCAATAAATATTATCGTGTCTTAAAGCAGTTAGATCACAGGCCTGTAATTGAAGGAGGAGAGTCAGACCAATTAATTAACAGGGACATATGTTACTTGGGCTTAAACTAGGTCCCAGAAGGAATGAATCCGTACAGAGCAATCAGGAATAGCTCCAAGTGGGGTTTTTTTTGTCTTTAAGGTTGGTGCAAGTTGAAAATTTACTAGAATAAAACTACCCTTTTGCCAGTTCTGTTGCCTATCAGTATGAAAGCTATCAATAATAAAAGCGTAATCTCTCCTTCTTTGTGGTATACAAAGCAATCATCTGTTATTCAGGTTGATTAAATGCCTCAGTTCTGCTTCAATTATTAATTCCCAAAACAGTTTATTGTGAGTGTAATACAATGCAGTGGAGATTAGGGATAGTAATGACAGTGATATTAATAGAAAACATTCTTTTTTCATCATGTTGTGAGAAATGCTGAGCTGAGAGTTTGACGTTAGTTTTCTGGTATGTACTAATGAGTGGCTTGATGGCAATGTTGGGATGTATCACTGCAGAAGTGTCCGCTGTGTAGATTTTTTGAAGGAGGAAACCTGGAGTGAGGAGATCCACAGAATATATAGACTATGTGTGTTCTTAAAATAATATTTTTCATCTTGTACATTATGTCATTCCTGTGTTCTTGGCTGTTTTTCTTCTCAGAGCTTTCTCATTTTGTATTTAAAAAGGCTGCCATTTCTGGGCATAACAAATATTTTCTTACTAGCCAAAGCATTTATACAACTTAGTCTACAATTTTGTGACCCCCTAACATGACAGAGGAAAGCACATGAAGTATCATCAGGACCAAAATGTCTGGAAGGTGTTGGTTACTAACACAGCACGTTACTGCCTTCTGACTAGTTATCCTTCAAAACATGTTCTCGTCTG
>JAUBNY010000146.1:4211937-4226790 GCA_032275445.1 Crypturellus soui | reverse complement strand
AAGGGTGAAAGGAGTGTTAAGGAAAACCTTACAACTATATTAAAACACAAAGCATATTACTAGTTTCTTAGTTAAATAAAATGAAACACTGAATATTGAGAACAGTTAAAAAAAAAAAAAAAGAATAGAAAGTCTTAAACAACTCAAGTTTGGCAAAGTTATGAGAGGGGATGCGTTTCTGCCCTGTCCTTGCACCTTCAGACGAGGCTGCTTGTTGTCCTCGGGAGAGCATTTCCCTTGTGTTCCCCTGCCTCCGAATGCATTCTCATCCCTAGAAGAGTTGATAATGATGTTTTTGGTGATAGGAATATCAGAATAGCTTTCACAAACATTTACATTAAGCCATACTATAAGTTATTTTGTCATCCTATTAAAGTAGTAAAGCAAACTTCTTTCTGGGTGCATATATTATTCATCCTAGGGGAAGAAGAAGAAACTGAAAATTGTTCACAGTAGTATGAAGGGAAAACACAGTAGTGTAGTACTTTACCTGCTCCATATGCACATAAGAAACTCTTAACAATAACTTGTGCTTTAACCTTTAAAAATGATAATAATTACAAAATCCCAGTGCCATTCACTCCTGACTTAAGGAAAGTCAATATCTAGGGCAACGTGACTATCTTTGACTTGACGAGTACTAGACTGGGGAAGGATGGAAGTTGAACCCTTCACAATATTTCTATAGCTCCTTAAGCTAGTATTTGTTTTTATTTTTAGAAAGTAGGAAATAAAAAACTGAAGAAAGGGGCAAAGAACTAAAATTGCTATTTTAAAGACTGCCTAATATTCGGGCAGGAGAAGAGGAAAGGGCTCTTCTCCCCAAGACATTATACAAAATTGCTGGACTAAAAATCACTCTTTCCTAAGGCAGAAACGAGAAGCAAATGGCAATGGCTCTGTAACCATAGCAACATTTGCCCATATTTTTTCAAAGAATTTATGAACCACTACAATTTTGATTCTGCACTCTGAGAATGAGGCTTCTATCCAAAAGGAGAGTCACATTAACTCTATTTCGGTGCTGTGTCTTACGACTTTTTAAAAAAGATCTGTTTTCTGACATTAGTAGCTTAAAAAAGAGGTCACAGATAGAAACAAAACTACAAGATCTATAATTGCTTATACATCCTTTTTTTCTTTATTAACATGCAATACATAGTTTGTAACTCTCGGGAGATAATATCTGGAAATTATTGCTATGCATGAAGCCTCGGTAATTTAAAATGGCCAACTATAAGAAATTTGCAACAAGCAGAGGAAGTGTGGAAAAATATGTATCATTTCCATACATTATCTGCTTAACCAGAAAATGGTACTTTTCCTAATCATGAATATAATTTCTTTAAGTTTTGTTGCTTGAGTCTAATCTCAAAACCTATTTTTCTGCCTTTCTCCTCCCTACCTCTTAATAGGCTTGTATGTTCTCAACTTAAATTTATTATGAAGGAAGGTAGTCCAGAACTTAGGAACACAATAGCAAAAAAAAAAACCTCTATATCTTACAATTACTGCTAGTTGTTTATAAAAAAAGCTATACTCAGAAAACATAGTCATAAAATAATCACCCACTATATACTTTAAAATCTTAAGATAAAAGTATGTTCAAATTCTAAACAAATCTGGACAATCTGAACTTGCTCTCCCACTGTTTTTTCCACATTACATTCATTTCCTCTGTATATGACTAACTGTCCAAAAAAAGAGATAAAATTCAGTGTTATCTTTCTTTATCAGGTAGCCTATATTTCTTACTGAGCGTAGAAATAAACCAATCCTTTCTTTTAGTGTCACAGCGGTATGTCAAATTATAAAAGACCTTAGTTGGAAAGCGCTCAGTTTATTATTTTAAATACATTTACTAAATGTACCTTAACACCAAATTCAGTATAAAATATTAACATATTTAACTTAATAAAAGTGGAGCTTTAAGGATACCTACATTACAGTCAGTAAGGCACTGAAATACTACCAAAATGGTGATTTTTGCTGGGATAAATACTGTGTAGCATAGGTATGTGTGCATTTCTGACTTTTTTTCTTTTTTTTAAATAAGGTTAATCTAACTGTTTTGCTGCTGTTAAATAACTTGAAAATGTGCAGATAATTCAGGGATTTCTCAAATTTCAAAATCTCCATCTGTCTGAAAACAAAAATTAGTCCAAGATTGGCCTGTCTTAAGTGTCTGGAAGTAACTCTTTGCATTTTTTAAATATTATAAAATTTTAAGCTAGTGGATTCAATGAGAAATCAAAAGCATCCAACACTCAAGTAAGATCATGGCAAAAAGGCTACACTCAAAACTCAGGTAAGATGCAAAAAGTCATATTTTTTGTGTAATTTTTATAAATATTATATGATTAAACACGTGTCATATGATATGCACCACTACATGTGGAATTATCTAAGGTTCAGTTTCCCTCCCCGCTTTCTTTTCCCTACAGGAACTATTTATACCATTCATCCACCTGAGTGTTCCTAAGTGATACCTAGATCACCTATATCCTGTAATAGATAAACATTTATAGCACACAAAAAGGGAACTGTTTTCATTCTTGGTGGTTTTATAAATTTATCCCTCTCCTTAATTTAAAACAATGAGAAACAGATAGGAAAAATACAGATGTTGTTTGTAACAGAGCTAACGGAAGAAGTAGAAAAATAATAATACCAAAAATTACTATAGAGTTAGCGTGAGAGGAACACTAAAGAGGGGAATGAAATCACCGGAGCTGCAGCAGCAGCAGCTACTCTGATACCTTCTAGACACAGAATTTAGTACCTAAAAATCGATTTCTATCAAATTGTAATTGATATAGTAGCACCAATCAGATGTAGAACCCAAATTAAGTGTAAAATAAGTCACTTGACTCAGGAAAGCCGCCCGCTGACTCCCTGCTCCTGGAGGAGCCATGAGCAGGGCCTGGAGGGCGCCCAAGGCCCTTGCTCTGCCGCAGCGGCGCCCGCGGCCGTGGGCAGCGGCGCCTCCTTCCAGCCGGAGCTCCGGGCCTGGCGCTTCCTGAACGGCCGTGAGCCCGGGACAGACGGGCACAAGGAGCCCTGCAGCCCGCAGAGCTGGCGGTCTGCGAACGGAGCTGGAGCAGCCCAAGGTGAGTCTCTGCGCTCAGCTGCTGAGGCCTTCTCTGTCAGTAACCTGCACCTGCATTAGTGTGGAATCTCTAATTACACCTCAGAACACACTGTAATGACTACAAATTACAGCGCTAATTGTATTATACAGCAAAGTGATTTGATTCATTGCTTACAAGGCATATGTAATAACCTGAAGTAAGTTTATTTCTATATTCCATCTTTAGAATCTATTTTTCTAAACTATAACTTTGCAGATTTTTTTCAACGCAACATCACATGGCTTTGTCCACTACAAATTATGTAATGTGTATTTTTTGTAAAAATCTTGAGCATCGTTTCAAATTCCTGAGGTAGGCCGGGTAGGGCCTGTACAGCATCACGAGTTGTCGCTGCCATCGGAACTGCCTGCCGCTCTCTGGGCATGAGCAGGGGCAGGGAACCACAGAAACCCAACTGAGTTCACGTTTCTAGTAAGTGACAGGTTTGGGGACACCTCGCCGTCTCAGCTTCCCAAACACAAAGCGTTCAGGTTTGGGAAAAAGGAAGCTGGGTTTCCTCTCCTTATTTTGAAGGGGTTCTTTCTCTTAAAAATGTATTATAGCTAACATACACAAATATAATACACAGAAATATGTTTTATATATATATATTGTTAATTATGTTTTAATTGATCTCTCAGACAGATGTTTCTTATGCATCTATATTTTAGGGAAAAAATTGCTTGTCTAGTGAACTTGATTATGGCTGCTGAGTAGTGGGAGACGTAGATATTCACATAGCATAGCTCTTGTCTCATTTTAATATTTTAGTAAAAACATAAAGATGAAATACTATTTAGAACTATTTTTGCTTTTCCCACTGTCCTCCGAAAAACCACAGGTTCCTCCCATTCAGTAAACCAAAAAATAATGTGCAATCACACACACACAAAAAGGAGAGTAAAGATAAGTCTGTGATGAAAAAATAAGGATTTTCAAGTCATGAAAATGAGTGTTATTATAAAAGTTGGCAGTATAAGGAAATATATGAGTGCTAGAGATCATTTCCTTTCATTTAATACATCTTCAAATCCATTTATCTTAGGATATATTTTTATCATGCATAGAGAAAGCAGATCCTACAGTGATTATGCTTAAAAATCTAGAGCAAATATTTGGTATCACTGTGTTCAAAGTTTTCAATTTATTCTTCCCAACACAGAGTCATGTTTCCAAGCACCAAACACCAAGTTTTCAAGTACGTGATCACTTTAAATGTGAGCATATTTAAGCATCTTAGTGACGTAGAAGAGTAAGTTCCAATACAGTAGATCAGTTATTTAGACACCTTAAAAAATGTTGATAGTGAAAATTTTTAAATGTAAATTTGCTTTAAGATTTGTTAAAATTATTGATTACATAAAGTCATAGGGGAACTGGAATGCGTTCTCATCAGGAAAACCATGTCCTAAAAGCAGAGACCGTAAAGCAGAGGCAGATCCCTAAAGCTTCTGCATTTCCTTTATTCCTCAATGGAAAAAGTGGTCCCCAAACAAACACACTTTGGTTGCAGCAAAAAGCCATTATTATTTTTGCCAAATTATTTTTGCACTGTGCACTGTTAGCTACACAGTGCCCTGCTTTTTAAAAAGGGCACAAGTGAGCAATTAAATGAGGACCACACAAAAATATTTGAGCTCTTTAATCAGAATTTTCCTTTCCACCTCTAAGCAATTATACAATTTTATGAACGACAATTATATAATTTTCTAAATGTTGTATACTGCTTTTTCCTGACTAAATTTTAGTTTATTTTTCTGCAGTAGTTTTATACATTACATACAAATGTTGACAGCAGGGTAAGACAGCATATCGTCTACCGTTTAATGTTTGGGAAAAAAAAAAAACTGTACACAATTTCAGACAATTTTCTGCGTGCTTTTGTACTGATGAGTATTAAAATATATAACTGAGGACAACTGACAAGCACAGTCCACTTCCTGATTCAGTGGTGCAAGCTGCAAGAAGTTTGTGGCATTGAAATAAGTGAAACAAACAGCAAAGACGCATGATATGAAAGGGGAAAAATTCAAGTCTTGAAATAAAATTGTTAAAAATGAAAAAAAATCCTCAAACTTCAAATTACTCCTTCTTTTAGAAACTCTGCTTAGCAGCAATTGGCATGGGAATGATTCTCCAACATGAAAGCTTCTTCCTTCATGAAATAGAGATGATGATCTCTCTGTACGTAATTCAAATAATTGACTGTCTGCGCCTATTTTTGTTGATATATGTCAACTCCGCAAAACTAACAGCGCTATTACTTAGCTGAAACAGTTTTACAGTGTCAAAAAAGACTATCCAAAGCAAAACAGTGTATCTAATACTTGCTTTTATGCTTAAGTTCCCAAAAGTACTTTGTTTAAAAGCAGTGCACATAATCTACAAATCCAAAAGAGAAATCCACCTGCAAGTAAGTTGTTTAGACACTGTGATATGTGATTCTAGAGGTTGCTCCTTTTTGGCTTTAATTTTGGAACTATGTAAATAGAAAGCTATTGAATCACACCACACAGACATCTTCTAAACTGGAATCTCCCTAAAGAAGCCATGACGGAGAATTTTCTCAGAGCTGCCAAGGAGGCAGCGTAACCAACAACACGCAAAACTACTAAAATAATTGATTTATGTTTAACGCAAGTCTGAGCCACAGCCCTACATCCCTGTTACACTGTGAACCTATTTTCTTGTATTTATACATGATCTACAAAAAATAAGGATGTATTTTGTTATGAATGCCCTAAAATTCATTGCTTTTCTAAGTGAAGTCGGTAATGGTTATGATACACTCATTAACTCAATGAGATGTTGTCTCTGTTTGCTTTTAACAGCCAGTGATGAATATACTGTAACTATTTCATTTACTGCTTCTTGGTTTCCATTTTTCACATTAAATTCTCCAAGTCTCAGAGAACTTTATAGCTCTTTTTAATTCGTTTTATTTTTAATATTTAAACCCAGAATGTTTCTTTTGTGACTGTGACCTCAGTTAAATTGTTCTGCTATTTCAGGGACAGTTGGTAAATGTAACACAGAAAGAATGAGTGAACAAGATACAGAGAAGTCATCACAGCCATACAGTCCTCTCCAGAGGCAGGTAAGGTCCACAGTTTATCCTTCCTTCTGTGTAAATGCACCATCACAGGAGCAAAGCAATGCACTTTGTAAGTCATTATCCCCGTCTTTGCCATATGCTTCTGCCTCTTTCAAATCAACAGTGGTATTAAGTGTTGCTCAGTATAACAAACAGCTCATCCAAATGATGCCACTGCACAAAGTTTAATTCTTATATTCCCAACCGCGCTATGAGATGAGCACAAGGAACAAGATGGTGCAGGGTATCAGTTAAAAATAGGCATTTCCAGTAGGTTTCACTGGTCCCAACATCCTCGAACGCTGTCACGCGTGCCGTGCGGAGCAGGCGGTGCGTCCCGCGCACGCGGTGACCCAGCAGCCCCCGCTGTTGGCAGAGTTGGCTGCCTACGGCCCATTAGACCCTGCCCCATTTTCCTGCCGGCGCTACCGATGCTGCCAGCACCTCACATGCTACCCCGTGTTTATATTTACTGCGCTGACAGCACTTGGGTGGTGATGATTATGTGTCTGTGATTATTTTTCCATACCATTTTTTCCCTTTTTTTCACTGTTTCAATGAAAAATGAAAAGGGCAGGATGGGGGAGGCTGGGACAGCTTTTACATTATTATAGTTAATGCATCAAGGTGTCTGCGTAAGCACAACCTTGATGAATTGTTTCTAAAAATAGCATCGATCCAGGTAATCAATCTTACAGATTTAGTCAAAAGGCGCCCACCCCAGCCCTATATTGATTGCTTACAATAGGGCTGTGTTTAAGAATGATAAAAGGCATTACAGTCAATGCAGGCAGTGGTCACCAACATCTTGAGAAACACGAACGCTAAACAAAAACCCCAAATTTTATTTTTGTTTTGATATATTTCTTATTTTTCTTCTTGCTTCAAGTGTTGCCAGTTACTCAGCTCCCTTCTGCTCATTCCCTGATGATAGTTCGTGGGATAATTATCTTTTAGAATAACAGGAAAATAGGGCTTAATTTTTGCAACAGCAGCATCTCAGGAGCACGTACAAAGTCAAGAAAAGGCGAGAACAGAGAATGATGTGCCTGCTATGAAATAAATGATTTTTCAACTGGTTCTAACGCTGATATGACAGCTATATTAGGAAGAGAGCAGACAGATTCTTTTATATTAATTGCACGCTGTCATTTAAAAGTTAACTAGCATTTCAAATCACAAGATGACTTCAACACTATTCATGCAGAATTGCCAGCAATATTGTGCCAGGAACCTGACAGGAATTGATGCAGTTTTGAACCTCTGACAGTGCATCCACTGAGAACTCAGTTACTTGAGCAGTGCAACTAGTACTTACCTAAAACAAATTCAGAAACTCGAAAGTATGTATTCAGTGTCTCATTTAAGCTGAACTTGTAATAAAGAAGAGGTGTCAAGGTTGACAAAACGTAATGCGTTCTTTCTCTGCAGGCAGAGTCTTTGCAGATTTTACATGTTTGTTTGTTTTTTTAAATAATGCTACACCAGTAATGCCATCCACGTACACAAGATATAGCATCCCTAAACTATATAGCGTCTGTAAGATAGAGAGAAGAGCATTTGATACATCATGAGCTTGCATACCCAATTTTGCATGCCCAGAAAGAAGAATCCTAGAAGTCGTTTACTTGTTAGGTACTGAATAAAATGAAGAAGAGGCAATGATAGATAAAGTTCCAAATGTTATTTCTTCTCCTCTGAAACACAAATGCCTATGCAGATATTTATGAATGCTAAATATTTCAAGATTTTAGTGATATGGGTTGCCCTGGGGCAGGGGTGAGCTCCAGCTATGGAGCCCGGTTGTTACCACGTAATTTAGTAATATGGTACTTAAAAAAATCAAATAGCATGAAGTAAGCCCAAAGCCTCCTCCAAAAATAACTAGCTCACACATTAGCTAAAATACTCAGCTGCAAATACGCCCTGGTAAGAGAAGTGTCTAAGGAAGATAATGATTTTTGTGGGCTTACAATTGCATTTCCCAGGTAGAACAGTCTCTTCTCCCACTTTGGTGCCAAGTAAAACATCCATCTACAAGTTAGAAAACCTCGGCAGGTTTTTGCCCTCTTTTTGCCATCTTTTGTCATTCTTAGTTTCAATTCATGTTAAACTTCAGTTTAACATCCTGAACCCCAACGTAGCCTTTTCAAGTATGACAATACCTAGATTATCTTGTAAATATGGTCCTTGATACATAAGCAAACGTTACCAATAAAAGCTAATAACATTGTCAAAGATAACGCCAAGGGCTTTCAAGAGAATGATTAAATTCCCTATCTCATAATCTAGTCTGTTTTGATATGTATTTAACTGGGGAGGGGCATACATAGACCCAATCCACCAAATCTCTCATTTGGAGTCTTGAATGTTTTTGATAGGTTTAGGCCTATTTTTTTTAATTCAAGATTTTAAAATGTGTAGAAATATGTGAATATTTCTTATACTGTGAAAAAAGATTTTGAAAATTGTTCATTGTCCTGTCAGACTACCTGCCTAATGCCAGACAAACTGCTAACATTTTCAGCCTTCATCTCCCTTCAAAGTAATGGAAATAAAAATAGTACCTTCTATCATACTGCTTTCAAGAGGAAAAAAGGAAGAGAAGGGAGAGGGGGTATCTCTACAACAGTGATTTTACAGCTTGTGATGTTTACTGCAACAGGGATTTTTTGTTATTTTTTATTTTTTAGATCAGTGTGTCCATGCTATAATACAAATAACATGAAACTTAATGGATATATTTTGTCCTGGACATTGAATTCACACAAGTGAGGCTTCCAGCCGAGACCAGGCTTGCACTGCACGTTTCTCAGGATTCCTTCCATATATTTCTTGTTCCATTTCATGGTACTTTCTGGAATATCATTATAATAGATTATGCATGTTTTATATGTTGCCTCAGAGAACTGCATATTTTAGTGCACATACATCTCATCAAGAAATACTAGATCTGCCAGTTTTACTTTATCTGCCCTAAATAGTTCCACTTGCCTTCTGAACAGAACTGAAAAGAGATTTTAGGTGATTTTAATATAGGCAGAAATCCAGCAGCTGGAGCCAGCTGTTAAAAAAATTGAAGTCCTATTAATTTTTTATCTCATACCCAAAAGGACACTCTTTGTGCAGATGATATGGCATATTCAACCAGGCTTGGGGAAGTAGCTTCAGACATTGTCCTCAGAATAATTTTAAGTAATAGGTAATGAGGCCCATGCAAAGATGAGTGAGAAGAAAAATGTTAAGAAAAATCTATTTTCATCATCCCACCAACTATATAAGCGTGTCAAACACATGCATTTCCATTTCTCTCAGAGCAGGTTCAACGAAGCATTAAAGAACATATTACCACAGAGACAGCTCTATTCTAGCATACCAAATCAGGAGACATCCAGGTTACTTTCCTGATTTATGTATCCCATAGCATCTTCCTGCCAAGGCTGACTCCCATGACGGAAGCAGCAGACTAATTCTAAAGGCATATGCTATACTTCATCTTCCCACAGAATCTCCAGCCATTACGAGTGTGGTGCAAGCTGACACAGAAACTAAAAGATTTATAGTGGTAAGCCTTGCAGAGCTTGCAAAGATGGCCAAAGCTGCATTTATTTTACACACTTACTAATAGGATCATTAAAGACAGATCAGACTGCATCTCTGGTGAGGAAATCCCACAAAAGTTAAATGGCAAAGGTCTTTATTCTAGCTTTTTGACCCTTCTCTTTAAATTCTTAACACATATGACATAGGATGTCAAATTTTTATGTTCTCACACCTGTTGGGATTTTTTCTCCTCTTTTAAGTGTGTCAAACAGCTATCACTGTTTACTAACTACACACTTTTACTTTGCGTCCATTGTCAAAACTTTAACTGCATCTCAGAAAATGTCATCACTAAGTAGCAAAATTTGACACACCATCCCCTACTACCTTGTTAAAAAACCCTGAAGTGAGAAATGGCAGCTCCAGATCCCTTGTTACCTGAACAAACAGCGCTATTAATATAGAAATAAAACAAAGTGATAGTTAAAAATGATGCTAAAAGTTCAAGCAATAATGATCACAGTCAAGCTGAAAGCAAAGTTAATATTTCAATAGTCAGGTCTGTCACTAAAGAGCAACACAAATCTAGACAAGAAGGCAAACTGCTGGAGCACTGACTTTGAGAAGGTATCCTCTCATAAAGCAAAAACATCCTTTAGTGCCCAAAAATCCATGTAAGAGAAAATGGGTAGTTTGAATCATCACTTGTACAAAATGGTTGTGTGTAACTAAGATTTACATGGAACCAAATGGCAAGGATGGCAACTTGGATCACTAAGTTGGTGAAAATCTTGTTTATGTCCTTCCTACAGAATCACTCATTTATCACTCCCTGCTACATGAGGAGGATTAGATCATTATTCACAACTGAACAGGAAAAGGTAGAGTTCAATTCAGACAACAGGACAATTTCCTTGGGAAGACCAAGTATTGCCAGCACCTTTCCTGGAGCACATCGTTATTAGGTATTTTATTTAAAATCAGTGATGCTCTGAGAAAGCTGAGCAATGGAGCAAGCTGCCACGGGGAATTGGAAAGTCACCTTCTCCACAGCATTCCTAGCTCTGCTAATCCAGCTGTGCCTGTGACTTGGGAATAGTTACATCAAGTTGGCCATGATGCAGAGCGAGAAGAGATGGTGCACTGGAAATACCTTTTAGTCTAAATAACACTAAGAACAAGGAATCTGTTGCATTTCTCTGTGTGAACAGACTCATCTATTTTCTGAATGCAAATACACAGCTCCTGGTCCAGCAAAATTACTTGGCTCTTTTAGGTGAACATGGAATTATATTTTTCCATTGATATTGAGCTCTCACTCAATGTAATCATTCTATGGAAGATCTTAGGCAAGATAGATTCTTTTTACTCTCTGTAGCTCTAATAAATTAAGTACATCATTCATGGACCCATAGGGCTCTCTCCTCTGTTTTCATGGTCAATTTATATGTACAGTTACAAAAAGGAAGAATTTTACGTTGCGCAGAGGTCACAGTTGTCTTGCAGTTGACCGACATTTCACAGGTTGCTCTCAAGATCAGGTAAGCAGAATGCAGTGGTTGTGATTCTTGTGCCTGTTGTATCATTCAGGGGACTGAGCTGGCTTTACAACCTCAAGCGCAGCTCCCACTAAATTCAATATTCTGTGTTGTCATTTCTTAATGCCAGCTGGATCAAGACAAAGCACTGGATGCAGCCAGAACCCTGGAGACTGCAGGTTTCCTGTTTCCCCAAGTCGTGCTTTGTTGCTGTGCATGAGAATTGAGCTTCTTTCCTCTCTATTCAGTGCTGTGAGGCTGCATTTGAAGGATTCTGACCAGTTTTAGGCCCCCCAAAACAAGAGAGATATTGACAAAATTGGAGGGAGTTGTGGGAAGGAAGACGAAGATCATTAAGGGGCCTGAAGCACAGGAGCTATAAGGATATAAAGGCTGAAGGTGTTCCTAGGCTGGAGAGCAGAAGAGCAGACAAAAGAATCTTTTTTTTTTTTTTTTTTACCATATGCAGATTTTTTTTTAAGGATTTTTTATTATTATTATTTTTATTTAATCTTCCAGGAGTAAATGAACTCTGTTCTCTGCACATTTGTCAAAATCACATTAGCAGTTTTTCATAATTGGCCTTCCCTCAGCCTGTCATTTTTGTTACTTGCAGTGAAATGACATCTCGAAAGGGACAGGGAGACTTTCAAATGTTTGAAAGTGTCAGAAACTCCAACTCCCACTGTGATTCCTATAAGTGAAGTTTCAGCTTTCGTGTGCACAAACACCAATCTATCCAAAATTCTCTACTGCTTAAGAACTTCTAGAAGAGAGATGGAAATAGTCATTGCATTTTTATTCATTTTCAGCTATCTCAGTGCCTGACAAAAAGTTCTCCGCCATTAGCTGCCTTTTCCAGCAGTAGGCAATTTCATAAGGAGTTAAGGCAAGACTTGATAAGGATTTAAGAAAAATAAAAAAGTAAGAACACCCGAGGAATACTGTACATTGTAGCTTATGATTTAGTGGGATAAAAAATCCTCAAATATAGCCCAAACAAACTCAAGACAACAACAAGAAAAAACCCTTGCCAGAGCTTTTACAGAAAGCCCCACAAAGCTTTTCTCTACTCCCATATGCACATATATACACATGCTCAACATACTAGTTGCATAAAAATTTGCCTTAAAAATGAACTGCTTTACTCATGGAGTATATTTTATAGATCACTTTAGAGTGAAAGGAGAAGCTTACAGCAAGAGACTGTGTGGAGCTGAAGAGGAATTTTGAAGCTGTCTGGACAAATGGGGACAAAGGCAAAGGACTAGCATCAAAAACCTGAGATCATCCAAGTTTACATTATGATTGCAGTAACAATTACAATTAAAGAAAACAATCACATTTTATTTTTTTGAGAAGGGAACAATGTTGAAAGACTACAGTGTTGTATGAGAAAAGGAGATCTAAATAAAGCAACAGTATTTTTGCTGTGATTCTGAAAACACCAGTTTTTTTATATTCTATAAAAAGAATTAGCTGAGCTGAGGACTTCCTTGAAACAAAATAACATTGCTTTGATTTTGCAATTTGCCACATTCCCAGCTAATGCCAACTTGTACTGCACAGAAAATTACGCCTGGAAAATTAGAATATTGTGTTTGTAAAGAAACATTTATTTCATCTTTGTTTTCTCTAGGTATCATTTGATTGTGTTTAATCTGAATTTTCTCAGGCTGGTACTTTTAACAATTTGTGGTTTCTTTTCTTTGTTTGTTTTCTTGTTTTTGGATAGGAAGGAACAAAAAATGGGAGAAGCATTCCAGTAAGAGAACACTTTGGATATTACAAATACGACATGATCAAGTACATCTTGAAAGGGATTAGAGAAATGGATTAGAAGAGTTTGGGGCCTTTGTGCTTCAGAGTTCAAAATGTCCACAGGGATTAGGGGGAGGTCTAACCCTCTGAGCTTGGACACGTTCCCTTACCTCATTGCAGCCACTTCCGTCAAGGCAAGCGAAACCAGCAGTGATTAAATGGGCCACCTGACTGTGCCCTAAACAATCCTAGGAGGACGTGGGGTAAGTGAAGGACAGCTGGATGGGGGTAAGACCCACATCTAGTTCTGCTACAAAAAGGTGATGCTATTTATGGCCCATTAATCTGGCCTTGAAACATGAACATGAACTCACAAAGATATAATATAATAGAGCTTTGTCCATTATGGAGAAAATCAAGCTGGGCATCCCAAACAAAACTGATTTCCTTATGTATTTTATCACTCATGGTATGTCTAGGATGTCTATATAAACAATTTAGTAAGCGTTCAGGACTGGCACCATATTCTTTGGCTAGTGAGATTAACAAATAAGGGCAGTGATAAAGTAGAGGATGAAAGAAAGAAACTATTCATTTTGAAAGTTCATTTTTTATTTTTTTAATATTTTCATTTTAATTTCTAATATTAAAGTTATGAAACGTTATGAAACTTATGAAATGATATTCTCATGGTGTGACTCCACTTAGTGAGATATAGGTATGAAACTATATCTAAGTGGAGTCACACCATTAGAATATAATTTACTAGAGTTCTTTCATTAAAGAATCTTTATATTCTACTGTCTTTCTCATTTTAGAAAACCGAGTGGGAAAATCTGTATTTGTGATTTGTATTTTCATTAGCCTTCATAGCCATCAACAAAACTGCCACTTGGAGGCTTGTTGGCTTTATAGGACAGGTTTACTTAAAACATTTTTTTTAATATACAGCCTAAGAGCTTAAATGTGCATTGAAGTTTCCTCTTACTTCCTCCATTCTGCAAAGTGCTTCTGCAACTATTTAACAAAATCATTAGTTCAAAGGATACAATGACAGCTGCGAGACTTTGCCCAACACATTTGACTTAGAAAAATACAGAATCACCCTGATTTTCTCATCCTTTGACCAGGACAAAAATGTGATTTTTCAATTACATTATGAAATATGTGCTCTGCAGCTCCATTGTGCTGAAGCCATAATATGCACGGAAGAAAGGACTTCAGTGCAGCCCTTTGGCTTTCACAATGTAATTTAACACCTGAAAAGACTTATGCTAAAGAGCTCCTGTCCAAGAATAAAACATATCAAATGCTATACATATCCTTGGAAGAGTATCCTTTGGGGAGTAGCTTCTAATAAGAATCATCTGAAAGAATAATATTGTTTCCTGTAATTTCATTTTAATTATCAATTCTAGTAAAATATTTTAATTCATTCATTTATCCAGAATTATTTTCTACTGAAGAGGCAATGTGATGTAGTTTTTCAGGTGACAGCAGTAAAGTTGCATTGGCAGTCATGGGCACTGAGATGACAAACCCAGATTACGTGAGCCTCCCGTCTCTAACTGATGAGACAAATCTGAATCGTGATAGCACAAACTCTCCAAATTTCTGAATCCACCCAACTTCTTAGTGTTCTTGTACTTGTTGGATGTTAAAGAATGTTAAGGAAAACCTGCCTTGAACCTTGAACTTCACATTTGGAAGATAAACTCAATGACAGGAGTGCACAAATACAATGAAGAGCATCTGCAAGATCTGTCTTTCCCCCTAACAATTTTCA
>JAUBNY010000146.1:4198139-4210445 GCA_032275445.1 Crypturellus soui | reverse complement strand
GTGAGGTAGCATTTTACTTATGCCTTGTAGACAAGGGATTTGCATCTAGGTGTCTTGCAGAGGCTTTAAGTGTGATATTTCTGCTTCCTGTGTGCGCAGGGTCTGCAGTTACCGCTTGGCCTTCCCCTTGGAGGCTACCCAAGAGGTGCTGGGGTAAGACTGCGAGGGGGGCTTTCCTCCTGCGTTCTTTCTGTTTACTTCTGCTCAGCTCCAAAAAAATCTACAGTTAAAAAAAAAATGCACACCTATTTGCAATGTTGGATAGTCTTTTGTGAACTTTCTCTAGACTTGTAATGCCCCGGCTGGCTTTATTGGGTCCTTTGTTGCAGCAGTCACTGCTGTGCCTGGGGCTTACCTGGCTGCTGTGCCCTGGATTTCTTCGGTTCTAGGGTGACTGCTGAGCCCTTCACTGACTCTTTCCACCCCCTGCTTCCCCTGGTAGCAGGACCATTGCAGCTGCTCTCTTAAGGTGCTGTTAAATCTCACCTTTGCCACCCCAATTTGGAGTAGCTTCTTGGTGCCTCATTCACATCACTGTGATGTATGGCTCAAAAGTCAGACTTTGAGGACACATCAAGAACATCCCACAGGTCTAGAGTTTTCTTGGCAAACTCAGTGTGTGCTGTACTGCTTATCAAGTTTGCTCTTGGTTTAAGGCAATTTGTTAGCTCCGAAACATGAGTTTTAAAAACTGATTAATATACTAGCTGATGTTAAACAATTCTGCGCATCTTATGATGAAGGAGGGAAGAGTTAAATTCTCAACTGAGCAATTCTTTTAAATTCAAATTTTTTTCTTTTCCAAGTAATTTAACTGACACATTTCCCGTATTAGGTATTTTTGACTGCAGTAGCAATCTGCTACTTGCACTCTCAAGGCATGTCATGAAAAAAATCCATCATCTACCTGTTCTTTGTCTAGGTGTAGTTAACCTGTTAATCTCAATCAGGCAGTACAGCTTTGAAATCAGCAAGCTCTGTAAACAACAAGCTCTACTCTGACTTAGTATTTCTCTTTTATTCATATAGTACTCAGGAAACCTGATCAATATTTCATTGACAGATGAATTTGCAGGAAAAGCTTCCATAAAAGATTTTTTTTAGTTAAAGATGTACCGACCATTTGTAAAAGCTGTTAGCCTGATGCTTCCTCACATAAGCAAAAAAGCATTGAAACAAGAAGGAAGTGTGTTTGTGACAATAAAACGAGTAACACGAGACAAGCTCTGTGCCTCTGCAAGTGACAAGGTGGGAGCAAAGCTTAGCTTGGAGTGGAAGGTCAATACCTCAGGGCATGATGTAGAGTGTCAAGTAATAGGCAAACTAAATAAAGAATAATCCCACCTAACATATTCAAAGCAGTTATGCATTAGTTGTGTTGCTGTATTCTGTACGAGGTTTCCTTTCTTCTGTGTTGTAGTGCAAACACCTAGCATAGAACAATAAAATATGACATGAACTGTTAGTACCTGTACACATGAGCTAATAATGAAATCAGTAGTGGTAAAATTAACTGCAGCTGTAAATTTAGAGTAGGGCATGTATACTGATTTGGTAATACAAATTACTGTGCTTAATTTAAGGTGACTTATTGTTAAGTTCATGCTTCTTAAATAGTTGGGAGCAGCTGAGATACTAAAATGATTCACATCAAAAATGAGATTTCTGAGGATTTTTTCTGACTTCTATTCACCGGTATTCTAATTTGTATTCACGAGTACTAACAAAAGCATCCAACAGGCAAGTACAGCCTATAAAGGACTGTTTTACTGTATAATATTTCATTCAAACTCAGACTTTGAAATTGGATGCTTCCACATAAATTACCATCTTGCTTTTGGACAAAACCTTACATTCTCCATTTTTTTTCCTCATGATGAGGAGGTAATGACTTTAGGAATGCCATGTTTGAAAAGGATACCTCTGAGTGAGTATGTTTTTTGACATCTAACATTCAGTGGGAGTTATGTCCCGTATTACTTTATTTCCTTGCAAACAGGGGGAAATGACAAAGTGGTGTGTTGCATGGCAGTTCAAAGGAGAGCTAAGCTTAAGCAACCCTATCTTTTTATAGGGAAAAAATCAAAACCATAACACCTTGGTATCCTCATGCCCTCACTCTCCCCACCATTTTTTTTTTTTCTTCATCTCTAAGTCTGGTCAATTCACACAGTTTTAAAAAGATGGAGTTTGGATGACAGGGTCCCTCAGGTTCAGCATGACTTTTTTTTTTTTTCCTCCCGCTCTCTCCCTCTCTCTCTCTCCCCTGCAAAGCAAATGTGACTATAGAATAAGGATTGCTTTTGTAGAACCATGTGTGTGTATGGCCATAAATTATGGCCATAACATTTGTGCCTCTGGTATTAAGGATTGCTTCATCTTTCCTCTGAAGTGACTTTGTAGCAAGAATCTTAAAGATTTAAACTTTTTGTCATTATAATGGCAGATTTTTCGGAGAGACTTTAAAATGTGCTGTGTGCAGAATTCCTGCTTATATCAAGGTGAAATATATATATAAGCTGTATTTGAAAATATATTCATTAATTCTGCTTGAGAACCTTTTTTTAATCTCAGTTCTGTTACTCTTTTATTACTGCAATATATAATATCACATATTTGCCAGTTATTTTAAAATTTGTTTCATATTTCATAAAGACATTATATAATGTATAGGTAATGAGAAAATAAACATAATCAGTGTCCTAAAAGCTGTTTACTCTTAATCATCTTTGTCTAGGACAAAGGAGTCCTAGGTAACAGTGAATTTTATGAGTACAGTTAAATGCTGATTATTCCTTTTCTGGTACCCACGGCATCAACAGAACAGTAATCCAAGCACCATTAAGTTAAGTCCTAATGCTGCTATAAAGTGTTACTGGCACACAAAATTATATATGCTCTTTGTTTACCAGCAGGGTTTGCTCCCAAAATTGCTGTGTACAGAAGTGATGCTTCCAATAGACTAGCTCATGAAGATACAGTACTGTGTCAGTAAAGTTCCTCTCCATTTGCTAGCGGGTACTCTTAGCTACATATCTTGTTTCACTTCAGCAAGGTACTGTATTTTATTTCACATGCCCTTTAGAAAAATAACCTTCCAGGAGCAAACAATACACTACTGGTGGAGTAATAAAAACGACATCTTGATAGTATGATAAAAACTCTCCAAGAAAGTACTCTGCAAACATTGTGAATGTTTGGCTCGCAGCTAATGTGTGCTGTCTGGCTGCAAAATCTGAAAATCTGACTGTGTTGATTTACCAGTATGGTTGACCTTTGGCATTCCTTTGTTTTCGAAGCACTAAGAATCACACTGCTTTATTGGGTGCCTTTGCTTCTGGATGAGCACTTAGCTCCTCCTGCTGGAGTCCTGAGTTGTGTTGATGCTGTGCTGTGGGCCAAAGTAGCAAGATGATGAAACCAGTGTTTACTCTGAAAATAATACAGAATATTATTTTTTATTGTAATATAATTTTATTGTAACATTATTCCATATTTGAGGGAGGGATTCTAATTAACTACGGTGTGATATGTGCTACTTTTCTTCAGGAGCCCACATCAGAATAGGTGTTGTACCAAGCAAGACTGACAAAGTTTATTTTGGCCACTGGCTAAGAGAAATGCAGAAGATGGCAACTCTTTAAAGCACCAAAACTAGTCAACGTGAAATCTGTTGAGAATGAAGATAATAGCTAGCCTCTTGGTGTGTTACAGCCACAGGCAGATTGCTAATTATCTTGGCTGAATTACCTGATTAAAGTAACAAGATTTTATGGTGCTTTTATTTCCTAATGTGTTTCACCAAATAAAGTTTAATGTGGAACAGTTTCTTCTAGTCTTAATAGTTGTCCAAATTTGGGGTAGCTAGGAAACTAACGTAGACGACTGTCATCAATAACTAATTTTCAAGAGGGGTTGAAAGTACATTTGTGTTACGTATTGTTACCTGTTTGTAGAGGATCTTGGCTGGTGGTGGTGGTGGTACAGTTTGGTAATAGAACTTGTAAATTTGCAAAGACTCTTGGCAAATTTTGTGTTTGGTATCTTCTGCTGAAGATTAGGTCTTGATATTTTCTGATTAAGATTAGGTCAATGAAGGGTATTTGAAAATAGAACTTGGTCAAAGCTGAGAACATTTTAGGGCAAACGAAGGAATCAATACAACAGCAATACAAATTGCTACTGTTATAAACATCAAGGCAGGGGTTCAGTAAGTACCAAATCTGGTATAAAAACCCGAGAGACATAACATCCTGTTTAAATATTAGACTTCGTTCTCTTATAACAGAAACTATAATATTAGTTGATAGTTGGTGGTGTGATAAATCAGTAAAACAGTATCCATTGCCTGGCTCTCCTGACTATAAAGGTAACTGGAATCCTTTCTGTGTTCTGATCTTCAAGTGTTTTAACCATAAAATGCAGTTTGCCTGGAATGATTTAGAAAACAAGTGGGAACATATCCTGTGATATTTGAATAGGATACAAAGGAGAAGGTCCTGTGCAGACTTATTTTGTATGTATTAGAGCTGTGTATGCGCTGCAGAGTCTGCAAAGCAGGCTAGATAAAATGGGGTGGTGTTGAAAGACCAGCGTTGTTTTCCCTTGGAACAGGATTGTATAAGGAACACAGTGCTTGGGATCAAGGAGTGAGCTTCCCACAGACAAGTTCTACCCTGCCGCTGAGTAATGCGTGTCTAGTTCTGATGAGGAATTATTTAGTATAAGGGAAATTATAGCTATTTTAAGTTCTTTCTGATTTTCTTTTTTTTTTTTTTTTATTGAAAGAAACAGTAAAAATTTAGTTTTTGTATTCTGCTGACTCTATGCCAGGAAGGATCTGCAGGCAAAATAAGAGTGTCTAGGCTTTCTAGCAGCCCTTGAATGAAATACTTGGTGGAAAAAAGTATAATGAAACATCATCCATCTCTCTGCCTCCCTCCCCCATAATGCAAGCAGACATAAAGAACTTGCAGTTTAATTAAGCACCGATCTCTTGCACGAATGCATTGAGTTATGTTTTTTTTCTTAAATCCAACCCTTGATTTGACCTATAAAATCACAGAAGTCTTAATCTAAAAGCTGCTTTTCTTCTGTGCCCATGAGTGTTTAGAAATGTGTGTATAAAAATGATTGGATTGCACAAATGAGTGTGTGTAGCATGAACTAAAAAATACATAATCGGTAGTCAGTAGACTCAGTTTGGTTCACGGCTTGTGACTATCTCCCACTATATAGTGAGAGAGAATTGGAATCCAAATTGAACACTAGATTACATGACAAAATTAAGTGGTCTGAATAAGATTTGTTTTAAAACTTCTAAATTTGCTCTCATTTCACCCTTGATGCTGCTCTTGTTAACTCACCAAAATACTCCCTCTATATTTGTAGTCATTTACCTATTGCAAAAAAGTAATGCTGACCATAAGACAGATCTGCAGTTTCAGCAGTGTGGGGTGGGTTAGGTGACCACCTAGACAGCATTTCAATAACCAGACCTCTTCTTCCCCCTGCTCCCTGTACATACTAAAAGAAAAAGTGTGTTTTTTGCTAAGGTGTGTGAACTTTAAAAGAACAGTTTTTTTAGTTGTTGCTAGAGGTCGTGTGCGCAGATAAGCGTAAGAACTTTTCAGTCAAGCAGTGATTGGACACCTAAATGTAGTCTGATATTCGTGAGCTTCTTCCACTATGAGTTCCACTGTAAAGCTGTTGCCTGAAATGCAGATGGAATAAAAAGTCATGTGTGTGAGTGTGGAAAAAATATAGTTAGAACACACATAATCTAAAATGGCTAATTGAACTGGCTAATGAATAATTCTCTTTTTTTTTTAATGTTTGCTAGTGAATTGACATTCCATGTCAATGTCTTTGCATCACAGTTCAAGACATGTGAGCCAATATACTTAGAGTATAAGTCTTTCAATCTGTAGTTCTGCTTTTCAAGTTGATGACGAAGTGCATAGGGAGTCTGGCATTCCATATTTAACAGTCTGTGAAATGTAGATACTATTGCTAGTAATAGTATTTCTTATGGTTTTGTGTATTGTCATAGCCTGTTAGATACGTCCCTTAAATGTAAAGAAATGCATTGGTTGATTACTTTTTCTTGTAAAACATAGAAAAACATTTCCAGGATTTTTCTTGATTTCTTTACTGTCTTTCCATTATGCATGGAATGATTTAATTTTTATCTATTTTCTTGTGAGTGATGTACAAAGAAATTCACTTTTCATCTCATTAAGGATAAAGAAGGTTTATTCTACCTTTTCAATCCTAGAGAGATTAGGGAAATCAAAACAACTGTTGTCTGCTTAGAGGAGGAGAAGTAGGCAAGAGAGAAAGGAATTGATACTTCCCAGCAAATTATTGCAACATTAAGATTCAGTGCTTTGATTCAGGTTTCCACAAAAGGAGCTCTGTGTGTTTAGTCGCATTCTGTTCAATATCAATTTTCTAACACGTGTTTAGCTTCCCGTTCAGTGCACAGAGCACCTGCCTGAAGGCTGCATGGTGATGTGGCACTTAACGCAGCTGCTAGAGGGAACGGGCCCCAGGTCCCAGTGGTGCCGCTTGGGACTTCCCCACGGGATGAGTTTCTGGCCACAGCGGAGGCCTTGGGTCAGGCGGGGCTCATGACAGTGGTGCTGCTGTCCAAGTGGAAGCTCCAGCCTGCTGGTACCTGGTAGGAAGAAGTTCTCTCTTCACCTGCAGGTGTGTACTTAAAGGATATAGGGCACTGGTAACCAAAAACAGGAGAAACAATCTCCACTAGAGAGGTTGCTGGCCCTGAGAAATTGGTAGGTGATAGGAGGGGCACCTTCTGCAGAGGATAGAGGCAAATTTTAACAACTTCCCATGACAGCAAATCTGTGGATTTACTAGGATTTGGCTCTAGACTGTTGTGGAAACTTGGCTAAGGCCTGTGCATTACCTCTGCTAGCAACTGCATGGCCAGAAGAAACCTAGAGACTAATACAGGATGATTGAGGGCCCTGAGGGAAGGGGTGCAGAACATGGGAATCCACCAGTGTTCTTCATCCCGCTGGCAAAACTGTGTCTGTGAGCAGATGCCTTTGAGAGGGAGGAAGCATCCTGGAGGCAGCACAGTGGTGGAGATGCTTGTGCTTTCCATGAGAAAGTGATGCAGCGGTGGGGCTCTGTCAAGTGCCCGAGCACAGAATTAATTCTGTGCACAGTTCTGCTGACACCGTGCAACTGTTGCTAGGCTTAATTAAATATTTAAGACTGAAATATTAAACATCTTGCCTGTATTTGTTTTCATGTTTTTAACTTAATCTATTATACTTGAGTTTGTTTATGAGCAAATACATTTCTATGTGCATGACTCGTAGTAGTTGTAAAAAATATATATATATATATTATATATATATATGTAAAGAAGAACTTGTTTTTGTCATATTCTTGGTCACGTTTGCTCAGGCATCTTCACATCCAGTTACAAGAAATCTGAAAGTGGAATCAGCTACAGGGTTCCTGCTGTTGTTCAGGTACCTTAGTGTTGCCAGTCTGTGCAAGTAGTCTCCATCTCAACTGTATGTTTCATGTGAAATGCCAGAGCTTGCTCTCTTCTTTGGCAAAATGCATATATTGTATATCTGGTTTGTTTTTTTAGTCTGTGACTACCTTTGTTTCCTCATCTAGTCACCTAGGTCTCTAACGCTTGTTGCTACAGTGCTGAAGACTGAGGAGCCCTTTCTGTTTTGTTCTTCTGGCCTTCAAATGCACATTAGTTACTGATGTACTGTCTAGATAGTTTTGTTTCACTGTAAGTAGGTGCTTAGGAAGCTTAACTAAAGCTAAGCTGCAGAATTCATAATTTGAAATGCAAGCTGTTTACATATAGTCAGACTTCCTGAAGCAATTTGTCTCTCTTGTAATTTTTAGATTTGATGAAGCGAAGGTGAGCTGGGATTGCTCAAATTTCAAAAAGGGTTGTGTCATTTCATAGTCTCTACTTATCAACTTCAGCAGATTTTGTGAAGTTTGGGCAGTCGCTCTGCTGAAGGACATACAGCGGTATCCTTTCTTTAATTAGCATGAACATCCGTGCCCCTTTTGTGCTCCTCAGTAACTCTTTTAGATGTCTGAAGACAAGTTATGTAGCAATTCTGCAGTAGCATTAGACTGACAGGGTACTGTGTTCTCTGACTACATTTTGCTACTAAACAAGACAGCTTTATATAGACACCTACAAACGATAACACCTAACATAACAATGCACATTCTCATATACATGGTAACTTACATTTTGAAGTGTTACAAATCATAAACTCTTTTGAGAGGAGGGAAATTATTTTTGGTACAGCATCAGAAAAACAGTGAGAATGGTCTTGAATTTTTAGGTGGAGAGTATGAACCTTAAATTGCTTAAATTTACGAGCTCTGTGTCTAGGTCACCCACTTAAAATGCAGTTGCCTCTTGCAGAGCAGGAGCTTGCACCTGGTATTCTCACTTGGCATACCAATGACTTAGTCACATGTATGTAGGGTTAATATTTCAGTTTGTTCTGTTAGAAAATGGCCACTCTTCATAAATAATTAAAGTGGGCAGAGCAGCAACCTGGACCTCTCCTACCCTGTTTAAGTTGCTAACAGTTCCGTGTCCCTTGCTTTCAGTGTGACCAGAAGTTATATGCAAGTCCTCAGAAACATTTCTTAAAGAGCAGTCCTTAAAAGAATTCCTGATGTCTCTTCCAACGTCTCATCTGTGATAATCTCATTTGAACCTAATGAATTTTCATGAATTTTCGTTTGGTTTTGGACTGAGTTGCACTAATGCTTACCAGAGATTTGCAAACTTTTTGCCTAAAACTTACAAAAAGTGAACACAAGAAAAATATTTGGAAATACTGTTGGTCAAAAATTTCTGTATTTTTTTTAAATGTTTGGTATCGGCTTTTTAATTGATTCTTTTCTCAGTTTTGAGACTTTTTAAGGTGACATGCACATCTTCAAGGTTGGTTCCTGTCTTTATTTTCCATGTTGAGGTTCTGATTTCTCTTTTTGTTTGATTGCATGATTAAGAATTCTAGGTTCAGTATGGCAGTTTTCATCAATGGAGGGGATTCTGCATTGCTTTAGAGATGGTCGTCTTGTGCTTTTTTTGCTTTGCTACATCTTTAAAAGAGATGTTGCATTTCTGTTGACGAATACAAAATTATTTTATTACTTATTAGCTAAGGGATTCAAGGTAGGGAAGTCAGTGCATACATCAGTTACGCATCCTCTTTTTATTTTGCTGTATTGGTTAGTGTTTGGGGTTGTAATGCTGCATTAGATGGTTGTTATATCCACCTTTTCTGTCTCCTTTTATCCAACTAATAAAGCAAGACAAGGGTGGGCTTATCATGAGAAAATACACTTTTGGGATAGTGTAATACATGAAGTCTTAATGGGGCCTTGGAAACACTAATGATTTATAGCCTTACACAACAGTCATTAGGCATACACATCAATGTGTAACATCCCATAAATTATATTAAAGGCTGCAAAAAGCTATAAATTGTCATTTTCAGTGTGAGTTATTACCATTAAAGACTTTTATTCCCTGCTGCTCCTGTGAGTTTCTGCAGCTTCCTTGCCAATTCCCTTACTAATGATTTCAGCAACTGCAGGAAGGAGCCTGAGAGATGCAGTGGCTGATTAGGTAGCACAATTGCCTTAAAGCTGTTAAGTCAGAGGTTAAACTACTTCCTAGAGAAAATTTGATCAGCTCACCTAGTAAAATCCTTGGCACTGAGTATTTCTGAATATCATTCAGGCTAAAGGTGTTATTTTTTTCTTTGTCAGTTTTAATACGTGCATACTCAAAACAAATGTTTTAGAGTAATGCTATCAGTTTGTACCGAATAGTGAGCTGCAGCGGAACAAAGATGGAAAACAGTTCCGTGTCTGTCATTGATGCAAGTTGTTCAGCTGCATAACACAGAATCTGTAGCAGTAGCCTGGAGGTAATACTGCTGAAATTATTAAATGTTAGGAATTACAATATATAGCAATTTGTAATATTTTTAGGTGGTGAGTCTTCAGAATGCCAGGCTATATTTTTTGTATTTTAAATTGACTTGAAGAAAATGGAGTAACAGGAAAGTGCAAATATATATTTTTTTCTCTCCCTTTCTGTGCATCAGTGTTGTGGTATGTAGCTTCATAGAAGGTAGTGCTTTCCTCCCAGTTACTTGAGTTGTCATTTACACTCATGTATAGGGGTACATGCAGAGGGAAGAAAAGATGGCATATCAAAATTCATCTGCATTACGTGACTCTTGGACACTTCAAAAACTATTTTTTGAAATCTGAGTGCTTCCTTTTGAGCTGATGTCAGTGAAGTGTCATTCTCATTATGAAAAGCCAAGAACAAAATAACATACTGTGCTTCTTCCAACATGACCCTCCAAACCAGACTCTTGTTTCTGGAGCTGTTGGGTTTACTTTGTGTTTTGGAAAGATTGGTCTTTGCCACACCTTCATTTCAAACTTTAATTAAACGTTGCATTGTTACCCAAACTCTTCCAGATTAGTATTCCAAAGGGATGCAGTGAAATCATCTTGATAATCCTGTTATTTTAGGTATGATGAAAATAACTATGCTAAAAATCAATGTTAACATTTTTGTCGCATTCTAACAAAAGAGCCTTTTGTACGCCTTCTTCCCATCCTGTGACTAGAGCACATTCCTGGTTAAAACATGCCCCCTAGTGAGCCACTTAGGATTAAAATTTGCAAACATTTTGCATAAGGGGATTTTTTTCTGTTCTTTCTTCTACAAGCTTGGAAAAGTATTCAAGTACATACAAAAAGCTAAATACTACATTATTTCTTAGATAAGATCAATATTTTTATATTTTTTAATGTGAAAATATGGCAACTATAGGAACACAGTATCCTGATAGAAAAGGAACTGGTATTATTTGTGCTTCAGTTCTTGTGAGTTACTGAAGAGCTCAGTTGCATGAATAATCAAAATACCTTTTTCAGCTGGAAAAGAGGATGTGAATTCTAGTTGAATGTGTTTGGAATTTTTTTTAAGGGATATGTATCTAATGTATCTAATTGATTCAGATGGGAATGAAGCACAGAGGATCGAGATGGGGTGGAGAAGTCCATTAAAATAAATGTTTAAAACTCAATAAATCAAACTGTGGAGGTTCTTCTCAGAAATATCTATGTCAGTGCGGACACACAAATTGCTTTTTGCTGACCATTAATTCCGATGATTGTTTGAATTCAACTTGAAGCCTGCAATATGTTGGGCATTGATAACATCCTCTGACATTTTAAAATGTTACTAATATAGTGACAATGCAGTTTTGTTTCAGATTTTATAATAATGGAAACATTTTTATAAAATTAATGTTTAGTGTTGTGCAGGCTTGACTCTTCCTTCAGATTCATTGCTACAGGGTATCTTGTCCTAGAAGGCTCTCTCTCGCCTTCCTAATGCCCCAGTGAGGGGCTTTGGGGATCCCCGACGCTTGTCCCGGGTTTGTGTTTCTGTTCATTCAGAGTTCCCAAGCGCTGTCAGACTGTATTAGATAACTTCTATGAAGACCTTCGAGCATCTAATCCTATTTAATTATTTCAGCACTATAAAGAGGCATAATTTATTCATATACTGATTTTTTTTTGTGCTTCTAGATGCCACTTAGGCATGTGTGACTCCAGGAATATCACGAAAGAAAATAGTGCTGTTGTCCGGAAAGCTGCACCTCTGAACTGTTTTGCTTTGTTTTTCTACAAAGGTACTGCTTATCTTGATTTTTTTTTTTATGGTTTGAAATGAAAAAAAAAGGAATTTTGATGAATGAAATATGTGATAAGATCAGTTTTTTTCAAATACTTCAGCTGACATTTCCAAAATACTAGTACACTTCATGTTTTCAATTTTGTTTCAGAATTTGTAGCAACAAACAGTATTTATTTGAAATAAACTGTATGTTTTAGAATTGTCAGAGAACATTTTGACTTCTTTCCCTTGTGGCAGTTAGAGGAGACCTTTTGCTACACCTCGCTAGGTGAGGAGCAAGAGACGTGTGACTTGTGCAACCTCTGAGGTACTCTGTGTGCTGCTTGCTGCGTTTCTTCTGCCTCTTGTACTTCATCCCCACAGTAGGCACCTGACACTAGTACACTAGACGATTCTGATAGTTTAGTTCAAATGCATATAGCTCAAATTTTGAACTTGAAGGTATTGAACTGAGAAACCCATCTACAAAACCACCCGAGTAGAAAGAGTTAAAAACCTCTTTGAAACAGAAGGTTCAGCAATGGTGAGTTTGTTATAAT
>JAUBNY010000146.1:4180943-4198039 GCA_032275445.1 Crypturellus soui | reverse complement strand
AAAGACTTTGAAAAATGCTCCTGCCTTCTTAGTAGTAAACACAAATCAATATTCTTATATAGGGGATGCATCCAGTTGTTTAGGATTAGTCAGTGTTGTAAGATTACAGAAATAAATGGTGATGTCAGCATATATTAAACTGCACATTGCCTTTAGGTCATGGTTTTTATGTTCTGTAAAAATCTCTGCTACTCACAGGTAGACATGTGTTTTTTCCTCTATACTTATCTTCCTAAGGCTCTGCTTCTCTTAACACATCAGATTTTTGTCTGAATTTCTTGTGGGGTTATAGGCCAGACCCTTGGGCATAGCTGGGGCACTGACCTCCAGAAAACCATTACAGTGTCCCATATTGCAATGCTTTTTACTGTTGAAATTACCCTCAAATGAGATGTACTAAATATTATTTATTAACTTAACAGCCTGAAACAAGGTCAAATGTTTCACTTTCATTAAAACATACCCAAGCCAAGCTTGAATTTTCTATTCAATAAAAATGAATTTCCAGTCTTTCTAATCTCCAACTGAAAAGACTGGATTCTCTCCAATTTCCAGCCTAAATTTATTTATGACCACTTGTCTAACTTAAGACCACCGATGTCTTTCACTGAAATACATGAAGCTAAGGGCAGCTTAGTACATTTGAAGACCAATATTTGCTCTTCAGCCATCTTTTTAAGAGCCCATTGAGAAGTCATCTGCAATGAAAAAGGTAGTAATAAGGTAGAGCTGGAAAAGGAGTGTCTTTTTTGGTAACAAAACCCATTCTGTTTCCTGAAGAGGCAGAAGACATTTAATGGTAATTTTGGATCACTAGAAGGAGAACCTTTGTTTCAGTGTGGTAGTTAGTAGCTATCCAGTTCAGCACAGGCTATGCTGTCAATATTAGATCATTGTTGATCACTACTGGCAAATCCCCCTGGGTGAAAAATAACTACTTACATAAAGAAAAAGCCTGAGAGTTTATATATCTGACAGACTGGCAAATGTGGTCTCCTTAACTAAAATTTTGTAACCCTTTTGGCAGGGTACTACTGCTGCAATCATTCTACTTTGGTAAATAGGCAGTTTTAAAGGATTATCATAGACCTAATAGAAATGGCAGGAGTATATTGTATAGAAGTTGATAAATTTTCTCTTACCCTAGAAAGAAATTGCTGCCTTGATAGCTGTTAAATTCTACTCAACATCTGTAGTTCTCCTTGAATTCAGACACTGGCAAATAAAGTAAATGCTACAGTGGCCAAATATGTGGCCACCTGACATCAGGAAGTGATTTGATCCAGATAAATTCATTTCTTTTGAACAGCTTGTTCTTGTATTTTTTAAAATATAAGATAGATGAATGCAAATAAGTCGTAATGTAGTGAGTGCTTAAGTAGCAAATATGGTAGACTGTCAGTGTTGTTTTTCAGTAAGTAAAAATATTGTCTTTTTTCTGATGACTTCTTGAAAGAGGCAGCCTGGGTAATAAACCAACATATGTAGAACTTGGCAAAAGGACAAGTCTTTTCTCCAAATATGAAGGAGTAAATTTCTTCTTAACCAAAATAAAGTTGAGATTACAAAAAAGCCCTCTCCATTTCTTGACTAGGATAACAAACTGATTCAAAACATGTGCTTATTAATAGTAATAAGCAGAACAGGATAAGTTTAATTTTTGTCTTATATGTAAAGCTTTAATTGAATTAAAAAAAAAAGCCTTCTTATTATAGCACAAAACAATGCATTGCAGGATTGGGGGTATTGCAAGATATATTTTCTTTCTAACTAAACCATGTAATGTACATGTGAAAACATTGAACAAATTGAGGAAAAATCACTCAAACTTGCAGAACTAAAGTTAATTTCTGAACAATTATTTGTACATCTTTAAATATGATGCATCCAGTAGAACTGATACCTTGACTTTTGAAGGATGCTGGGTTATCTTATAAAGTAATGAAGGGATAGTTTTTAGTTGGAGTTCTTCAAGACTTACAGTTGAATACCCTAGAGAGATTTGCTTTTCAAGTTAGTCCACACAGTCGATATAAATTATTATTTGTGTGGTCTTTCTATTTTCCCCCCAAGAAATTTTAAGAGCATGGTATCTTTATCTTTTGTAAACCCTTTTAATACAGATTCTTGGAAGTGGTCTGAGGCTATGTGTCATGTGCAGAAAGTATGAGTCTGGTGGGAGATTTTTTTGTCAGTAGTTTAGTCCAAAATAACTGAGCCCGAACTATTACATATTTAAATTAAAACAATTCCACATATACAGGGAAAGGAGTGCAATAAGTTACAGGAATGTTCTGTCACTGTTGCTGAAAATGGTGTTTCGCTTTCCTTCTTTCACTATACATCAATCAGTGGCGCAGTGCAACCGTATGGAATAGTAGGAATCTGGAAGAGGAAATTTCATTCTCTGCCAGCTGTAGGTGATACATCCTGAAGCAGTTCCAGCTTTGTCTTTGCCAATTGGCTTTTAATTTGCTCCTCTATGAAAAGTAATTGACTTTTTTAGCTTTTCAAACTGTAGTTCTTGACAGTATAAAGGTCTTGGAATAAAGCTATAAATGTGATTTCAGGTTTAAACCTCTCTCTCATTCTGCTTGCAAGCTGAAAGGTTGATTATGGATGTAGTTTTTGTCCTTGAGAAGCCTTTGCTGCCAAGGCTCCTCAGAAGCCTGAGCTGCTCCAATTGCTGTTCTGCTGCTTGAGAAAAGACGTAGTCACCAAGGCCAATTGTGTCATTATCACTCGCTGGGTAACAAGCATTTTCATCTGGGAGCTCTGTGGAAAGAAGCAGCTGATGATCTTGTGCAGGTGTGGATTTTCCAGGTTTCATGACAAAAACCGCAGCCTGGTGTGAAAACTCTGCTGCTAAATGTAGGAAACATTTACTGATGTCCCCATGTGTCTTGTGAAGCTGCTAGTGTTGAATGTTATCAAGGTTACCTAGAATAGCATTTTAGCAGGAATTCTTGAAGTTTCTCTGGCTCCCTAGCAGCAAGCAGAAGTTAAAAACAGGCATCACGTAGTGCAAATACATTGCTACTGCAGCAGGCAACAAAATTTTGTGCTGAGAAAATGATTGAACTTGAAAAACAAGGCTACAGTATTGCTGATATCTAAGGAAATATTTTTAAGAAAGGAAACTGTTCACAGGGAGAAAATAAAAAGAAACAATCGATGTATGATTTCAGATAGATGCCTAAGTGAATGTAGTGAATCTTTACCACGTAGAGATCACCTTTATGACCTTTGTTGGATGACGTTCTTGCTCTTGGTCCTCTGCCCAATAGCACTTGCACTGTTTTAACCTCTCCAGCAGAAATTTCTTCTTCTTTCTGCTTTCACTTACAGCCTTTGGACCTGTCCTCCCAAATGGTTTCTGATGGGGACAAAGGCAACTTGATAACTTTGTGTGCTCACAGTAGAGCCATGTTGCTTCAGCAGCAGTGAAGTGGGAGATGATGGGAATGGCCTCTGTGCTGCTTCTCCTTTGGGTTTTCTTTTTCTCCTTTGCTCCTTGGGATATTGAGATTTGAAGAAAGTGATTTAGTGTGTTTAAACAGTGATATGAAGTGCTGTGAGCAAAAACATTATTGATCATCTCTCTCAAACATGGATGCACTGAAATTGTAAAATATCCAATTAAAAAATACCCAATTAAAAAAAAAATCTTTTGTTTTCCTCATATATTATTTATTGGCTCTTTTTTGCTTGCCTTATTGTGATGTGTATGTTCTTGTTAAAGATGACATATTAGTTCTCCTTGTAATGTGTAGTTTTTATCAGTACTTAAAATAACAAACTCATGCAAAAATACTTAACAGATTTTTTTTTTCCTACCCAACAGTGGTTGTTAAAATTCCTAGCTAATAGACTGATGGAACTTTTAATATTGAGTTCCGTGGCTAGCATGACTCTTAAGATTAGCATTTTTGTGCTCCCCCCCCCCCCCCGCCCAAACACACACAAAAAAGCAGGGAGTGGTGTGCGGAAAGGGCTATAAAGCTGCTCCATAATTATTAGAGCACTCTGTCTGGCAATCAACAAGTAATTAAGAAAAAAAAAAAGAAAGTTGCTGGGCATACTTGAAGTAAATAACAAGGTGGACAAATCTGCATTTTTTGCCTTCAGGAAGGTTATTTGCAAATAGCTTCATGCTAGAATTTTGGTTCTTCTTTTGACCTCTCTGTAGAAGGTTTGGATAAAGGAAAATAAATCACAGGGCAATCATTAGAAATGAAAAAAATGATCATATGAACCCACAGACCAAATGCTGAAAACAGCAACAATTATTGGGAAGAGAAACAAAGAGGAGATATTTTGGGCCTTCTTGAAATGGTATTGGTAGAATAGTTCCCACTGGCCAGACATAATTGGCATTTTGACTGTGATGTAAAAAAAATAACAAACAAAAACACCCCATGAAACTTGCTCATTCTAAAAGAACATTTCACAGTGGATAATGTATTCAGTGGAAATAGTTTTTTTTTGTTTCTTCTTTTTCTGTTGATAAACTGGCAGATTGCAATTACCTCAAATGTATTTTAAATGATCAGCAGAATAATTTTCAAGTCTGATTTGTAGACTATAAATGGTTTTTCAATATTTAATGTTGAGAATACACAGTTTACATACAGGTGTAGTGCTGCTCTTTGTGGTGGGGGTGCTCTGCGTTCTTGACCTCTCTGGTTGTGTGCTTTAGCAAAAGCGAAAAACAAATTGGTGCCATCTTTTAATAAAAGTGTATGTTTCCATCAGCATTTGGACCCCATAGGAATTTGCACACAAATATTCTGAACACTGAGAGAAGGCATAGGAAGTAAATCATGCAGATTCAAAGATTATTGATCAATACATAAGATTTAACCCATCTCAATGTAGATAAAGCACAGATGTTTTTACTGACACTGTTTGGAATAACTCTAGGTAAATGTCAGGTGAGTTGTATCATGGTATCAACGTCGGTTTCTCCTCTCCAGGGCACATGCTGTTCTGCAGCAGGTTGCATGCGCTTGGAGGGCGCTCAGCTTAGTAAGCCCCACTCAGTAAAACACAGGGAAGTAGCTTCAAATCTGTTATCCAATTGATGGGTTCTTCCTAGCAACTTCATATAGAGTGTTAAAACTGATTTTATTAATGCACCTTTGTAAAAAGTAATAATTCCAGTGTTTCGTAGGCACCTGGTTACTGTAGCACCAATGCCGTAATGGTTTAGAACTACCAGACCCATGGTAGCACTGTAAATGGGACAGTCAATGATTTGTAAGGCAGGAGACAAATGATAGCCCTGGCCTTGCTGTCCCACTGCAGATGACATTAGCGGTTGTGCCTGGGACAAGCTGGATGTCTGTGATGGCCTCTGTGCTTGTGGCAGGGGTAGCGCTGGAGGAGTTGGCAGCTTGGCCCTAGCACGTGGGCTCCTGGTAGGGCAAAGAGCTTGACTTGAGACAGTGCTCTGTGTAGTTCAGGAAAGTCCACCTTATTAATAACCAACAGCAGGGGAGAACAGGCAGTATTAAATGAAAAGCCAGCACTAAGCACACTATGCTAGTTCTGCGCTTGGGCTTCGCTTCTCAGTGTCTAGGCTGTGCCATGCCAATAGAAACAGAATTTTCCTAGTTTTGCTCTTACAAAAGTATTTTAAAAGTGAGACTGAGCTGACGCTGCAGCATTTCCAGCAACAGACTTGGAAGCTGCCAGTGGTTCTGAGGAAGTGCATGAGGTTCGCTAGGTATGGCAGAGACACGGAGGAGGGATGGTTTTTGCTTGAGTACAACTGTAAGTGAATCTCCCTTGGAGCTTTTTTTTTTGCACTTTCCTGGACCAGGATTTAAAAGATTTTTGTAATACACTCCCTCAGTTTGGACTCACAACTTAATATTTACTGTGGAAAATGTCAAATTCTGAAACGATGTTTACTTTCAGGTAGGTCAGTGACCTAAACATCCAATTTCTGCCTATGAACAGGTTATTAGAAATGTTGTTGGCCAGCACACCCAACAACCTGACGACATCAACTGCCTTAGACTGCAGCTTCAGGAAGTGTTTTGCAGTTTTTTATAATGAAAACTGTGAACATCACTAATAATTGAATTTGTTGAAGTAAATTCTTCTTTCTGTTATATTTGCATAAAGCAATTCCTGAAGTAACTTCAGATCAATACTTCAGTTTACCGCAAAGTTGAAAAAAAATGTCCATTATTGTCAGACTGAAAATACAGTTGTCCAAATCTGCTGGGCTGGGGCAGGCAGGTGAGTAGGCTGTGGTGGACAGTGATGCTTGGAAATAGCTGTCAAATGATATTGGCTGTTTCTGGTTGGCAGTTTTGCAAATTTCTGCTCAACAGAACATGTTGCTGCAGTGTAAATCAGCAACATTTAACTTTTAATTAAAAACTGTCCAAATGAAATCTTTTTTCTCTACCTAGTAGAAAGATTTAAGAGACAGAGCTGCCCTTCCCTAGGAAGAAGTCAGCTTGTTCAGTTCCAGTCACGCTGCTTATCTGATGCAGTCTTGTGATTTCAGAAATGATACTGCATTTATTGTAAATGAAGCGTTTGCAGGTGTTTGCTAATTTGTTCAGTGTAGTATTTGATCACTTTTTCATCTCCATTGTGTTTTTTTTGTTCATTTGTGTTTGGATGCACTTTAAGCTATTGAGTTAATATGTGGCAAATTGATACTTTTTGTACTGGTTTGCAGTAATTAAACAATTTAATTGAGCTACACTAAGCTGGAGCTACGTACAATAGAGTGAAAGTGCTTAATAGCTTTACCGCTCCATTTTCATGATTTCCCAACTTTAATTGGGCTCTTACATAGACAGATAAAATATTTTCCTTTTTAATTATTTTTTAATTCCTTAATTTTTCTGCAGTCTTCTCTGATTGATCAGACTCGGTATATGCACTGAGCCAGTGCTGCTTGTAAGTGGAAAAAATAAGCAAAACAGGAATTAAACTTCAAAAACTCATGTGTTGTCTGGTGTCGTCCTAGCCTTAAATCATTTTAGCCCTTTAACCTCAATTAAAAGTAATCCTTGTTGCCACAAAATGATCTGTCATGCTGCAGCGCTGCCTTTTCTTGTGCATGTTTTATTGTAAATATCTAGTGTAAAATTAGCCTCCGAGAACCTGAAGTTCTGCAGTCGTTCACGGTTTTATTGGATCCTTGTGACTGCTTGTGCTGCGGGCACCACCCCTGTTAGCTTCACAGGACCTTTCACAGCGCCCCTCGTAGGCTCGGCATGTAGCCAAGTTTCAGGAGAAGCACGAAGGCCCAGAGTGCACTGAGGCCAGCATCACCATTTTATGTTTTTGTCATGTTTCCTTGTAGCTGCAAAAGTTCTAACAGTGTTTTAAATGTTCCCTTGCTCTTCTGTGTTCTGAGGGTTGCAAAAACTTTCTAATTAGATCTGACATGTAAATAGTTGATATATCCTCCATTTTATTAACCTGCTGCAGCTAGCAATGGTTTGTATTAAGTGCCTTCAAGCAGCAGAGCAAATCAGTGCCGGTGGTGGTTCAGAACACTGACCCGTTTATACCTAGGCCCTCGTGCTTAGTAGGAGGCAGGTGTGCTGACACTGCCCCTCTTCAAGAGGGTGATGCTGGCGGGAAACCGTCCTGTGGCCGTTTTTTTTATCATTTCTCTGACAGCTTCTGTACTTCTGAGACGTGTTCCCTCTAGAGCCTCCCTGAGTGTGCTCTGGCGTGTCCTATAAGGTGACTGCTCGTGAAGGAGTATAACGGCACCGAATGCTGCAGCTCTGGAAAAATAAATGAAATGGTTGTGCACTGATTTTAGAAGTTGAGCACTCCTGTATTCCACCACCTATGTGAGTATTTGAGGCACTCGGCTGTTTTCCAGGCTGAGTAGAATACTGCTGGATCAGACATAGAATATGCAGCTATTTGTCTCTTCTAACAGAAGAGTATATATTTGTCTCTTTCTAACAGAAAGCAATATCCCTACTCTGTTTTTAATAGCCTCGTTGAAAGTGGGAGCATTCTTTTTATTAAAACAAAGTTTAGAAGTTTAAAACTTTCAAGATGATGAAGCTTTTAGAATCTGCCTTGAAGAAGATGAATCTCTTACAGCACAACCAGCAACCCAAAAGTGAGTTCGGCACGTTCCATAGTGGTGTATATCTAGGGCTATGGGGCTATATTTGAGATAATGCACGCACACACACACACACACACACACACACACACACACACACACACTTGTATAGTTGTTTCCAAGATGGCATTTTTTAGCCAAGAAAACACACAAAGTGGTTTTCTGCAGTATGTTTATTGGGTGCAATAAGGGAAGTGTTACTTAGTAACGCTTGTTAGTAACACTTACTTGTTACACTTGTTACTTGTTAGTAAGCTTCAGAGGGGAAGCTGATCCATGCTAGCAAAATACTGGTTACTTGGGAGGTCGGTCAGAATGAATAGGGGTATCAAAAAAAATGTAATCAGTGACCATAGTGATAAGTTTGCCTAGAAAATAATTAACATTTCCTGTGCATTGTTTTTTCTTTTAAAAATGCTGAACGTTGTAATGTTAAAACCCACGAGAATCTGCTTTTTTCCAAATAAGTCATATTAAACCTTAAAGTCATAAGAAATCTTATTCAACTGAACAAATGACAATTACAAACAATGTGAAAAAGCAGAATATATTTAAGCACCAGGTCTTTTTATTATGCTTATCAGAGTGACCTACAACTGTGTCACATGTAATTTTGTTGGAATGCTTTCTGATTCTTTAGGGTTGCAGAAGTTACATGTACATCTTCTTACTTAAAAACTTACATTGTGATGCTGCAAAGCTCTTGTCGGGATGGGATGCTGCATCCTTTCTTAAGGAATGACATTTTGTAGAGGACCCTTTGTAGACATAAGTCTATTTAAGAATAGACATAAGTAATGGGGATGGAGGAGGCTGAGCATCCATCTGGAGCGTGGATAAACATTTTCTGTTTTGTCTTCTTTAAATCAGCAACTCTTGAAACATTTTTCTGCATCATGCAAAGTGTGAGGTTTCTGTTAATGAGCCCGTGAAGCCCAGTGCCCTCTAGTCTGTCAGATGCTGATTTGCTCCTCCCTAAGCTGTTCATCTTAGTCTAACTTGCATCAAGTGACAAGTCTATCAGTTAGTGGCAGAAACTGCATAAAACCAGACATGAATTTGAGACCATGGTGTGTTACAGCCAACATGGTGCCCACCAGGATCCCTAGGTCCTTCTCTGCAGAACTGCTTTCCACATGGGCATCTGGAAATAGTCACGTTGCTCTGCTGAAACAGTGCAGGTCTGTGTGCGCCTAGGTGAATCCCTTGGGAGAACCGCTTATTGCAGCTCCCTGTGCTGGACAGCAGGGCTGCCACAGCCCCAGTGCATCAGTGACTCTGGAGATCAATATGTGGCTGGGTTTCATTCCTCCAGAGCCAGGTGATTAATTTAATGGCTGAAGTTAGCAGAATGTCAATGTGTTTTTAGGGTAAGTGTCAGTATTTTCTAAGTGTAATTATTTCAAGATCTGTATCGGATTTGTGGTTTTAAAACAATATTGATAGTGTATTCTTTTCCAAAGTATTCTGCTTTGGAATTCTGGATTAATTAAGGGGAAGGAAAAAGAGATGTATGGAATCATGAGATTTTGTCAGTGACTTGTGGGGAATAATTATCATCAGATAAACTCTCATTTTTCTTGGCTAAAACTCAGATATTTCACATCTTAGGCAACTATATATTGTTATGCAATGGTGAGTTATGCTTATACTGCATAGTATTTTATGCCATATAGCAAATTGTGTAGTTGAGGCTTCAGAGTGCATTTCTTCCTGTTGCATCAACAGGATAAGTGTGAACTAGGAATATCAGGATCAATTTTATTCAAGAAAAGGGAAGAAAGAAAAAGCTAATGCATTAAATTTGCATGTGTAAAATATATAAAAAATGAAATGTCTTCGCTCTCACTTTGTAGTTTGCCTTCTGCTTCCCATGAAAGAGGTCAGAAGGAGAGGGTCACAATGCTTCAAGGAATCATGTCCTTACATAAAGAATATACTTTGATTTTGGTAAGATTTTTGAGCAGTCTGGCCATGCTTGCAGGGAGAAGGTTGTTTCTTCAAGCTTTTTGATGGGGATGGTAAACAGGGCCTGCTGTGAAAGTCCACAGAGTGTACATGGAGTCTGTTTTAAATTACAGTGTGGTTATACATGTTTTTCTGTTCTAAACAGTAAATTGTCTATTAGAAAAATAGAAACTTTAAAATTTTGGTAAGTTCCTAGTAAGGAACTTAAGGCATTTTACTTTGTGAGCAGACACTTTTTTAGTTCATTGTTGCCATTCAAGGCAAATATTATTCTTTTAAAAACACAAATGCTGTTGATGGTTCTTCCTTAATAATTTTGCCAACTGTGCTCTTTTATACAAATGATCTTGTCATTTTTTTCTATGCATTTCTGAAGAAAGCTTGAAAACTGTATATTTTCAAAGAGGTTTATTTTTCTGGGGCATGGGTGTAGCATCATGTGGCTTTTTGAGCTGGTTGGTTTGGGTTTCTTTTCCTTCTTCCCTTCCCCACTCTCTCCATCTTAGATAGGCTTTGATCTTGGAATGATTCCCAGCTAAATAAAAATAAATTATTTAAGAACTGTTTATTGAAAACATACTTTCAGCATATGCCAAGTAGGGAAAGCAGCAAGTTGGGAAAATCCTTTGCTTAGCAAAAATAGAGCATCTAAATTGGGAGGCTACTTGCATTGTAGATCAGTTGTGGTGTGACCTCACCAAGTGCTACAAATGATTTTAAAGGGTTTTCTCTGATATCAGTCTGTCAGATTTTTCAAATTTCTAAAAACCACATTTTTAGTCTACTTACAGGTTAAGAAATGTCTGAATTACACAGCATGTTCTGGGTTAGCTTCAAACCCTCACCCACTGCTTTGCTTTGTGCAGTTCTACACAGTTAATTCTAAACTATAACGCTCAAGATGATAAAAGGCCCTGGGAAGAGGATATTACTGTATCTTAATATATGTTTCTGTTTGCCTTAACTTACTACAATGTACTGTGTAATACTAGACGTGCTATTATAGGGCCATCTATTTCTGTTAACCCTTATGCCTTTGAGCTAGAAGAATTTCCTTTCCTGCAAATAGTCCCAGGAGTGGGATTGGGCAGGTTAGTTGTGGTCCAACACTGTGAAAACACCTGATTTTGCAGAGTGGAGTGTGAGTGGGTGGCTGCCCTGGTGGGTAGTTAAATATTACTCAGAGGGGACCGCATAAAAGCACAAAGGTTCAGCTGAGCAGGTTTGTATGTGACATCCCACACTATACCCTGAGCAGGTACCAAAAATAAGCGTAGCCCTGAGGGAGGCGAAATACCTGTTGCGCGTGTGACATGAGACTCTGGCTAAAGCTTTCAGGGATGTGATCTCCACCCTTGAGCATGAGGACTGAGACATTTGGATGTGCTGATACTCTACGGATATCAGAATCTCCAAGTAGGCTCTTTCTTTCTGGAAATGTTGCTTCAAGAGAGTGTCTTAAATTACCACAGGATTGACAATCTACAAACACTTGTAAGGCTTTTTGTTTATTTGATGTTACAATTTAATGCTACTGTATGCACCTTCCACAAGCGCAGGACCAAACAAGGACCTAACTGCAAAAGGGGGTGATTTGGGTCAACAGGAAGGCTTGTCCAGCCTCCCTACTCACTCTGAGACAGATCAGTGCTGGGGTGGGAGGTGATGCATGTATGGGGACAGGAGACAGGAGCACATTGGAGCCTCTTCCAGGATCCTCTCAGGCAGCTGGTAGTCTGCATTACAACCAAGTGCCTTTTGTGTTATTTTGCCCAGTGTGTCATTCATGAGTACTGTGCACTTGCGGATCTGTGCGCAGCTTTGGGAGCTGGGTGTCACTTGTGCATCCAAAAACCAGGCATGAATTGTTGCCCCAAATCCTTAGGAAGTCCCTAAAACTTCGACTGTTTTCATGAATTATAAGTTGAGAACGAGGGTTCCTCACCCTGCACTGGCACTGGCAGAGACCACAGAGCAAATGATTCTCTCTGGGCAGCATCGCATTTGGTCCTTGTGTCAACCCTGTACATCAGTGGGAGGGTATTTGGGACCGGAGGTGACATGGGACAGTCTCCTAGGAATAGGCTGTCCGAGCGCTGTACGGACTCACATGGAGCCTTGATCTCCTCTCCTTTCACTTCTAAAAAGCTGTGCTTTTCACACTGCATTTATTATTGTCCCTTTGAGGCAGCTCTGGTCAAAATATTTTGGTTTCAGAATTCTGAAGTTGATCTCATTTTCCTGGGCATTTTGGGCTATATTTTTTTTAACAATAATTGCAGTTATTACTGGGAATAATCTCTTGGAAATCTGTTAACTTATCCAAACCTTTATATGGCTATTTGTAAATATTTTACTGTGCTGACAATCTTCACATGCAGATAAACTACCTGGAAGACCAGGGAAAAGTGTAGATATCTTGACAGCCAGTCTGTTCATCCTATTACCTCCTCCTAACTCTGCAACTGCTAGAAGCTATTCCAGCTTCACTGTGAGACAAGCTGTTAACACAGCCTTTGTCGTTTCAATTTTTCACACGTCTTTTTCTTTGTAACAGCCTTTGCCATTTCAATTTTTCGCACATTCATACGGATGTGTGTGCGCGCCTGTCTGTGTATAGCATGTGTGCTAAAACTCACTGAAGGCCCATGTTGGCAGCCAGCTGCCACGGGCCGCTCATTTGTAAAAACACATTCATTTAAAAAATGCCAAACTAAATGAAATAGGGGGGAAAATCACAAAACAAAAGGCTGGCTGCCGTCAGGCCTGCGGTTTGTGCTCGCGCTGTGCCGGGTTGTTGCAGTTCATCAAGCAAACCGAAGCTGGAGGGAAGACTTTGGTGTTGCTGGTAGCAGAAGTTGAAAGGCTGCTGCTGGTGCCAGTTTGAGAACAACAGTTACAGCACGAGCTCCGAGTATCCCTGGAGGAGGCAGAGGAGTGAAGAAGGCTCTGTGGGAAAGGAAGCGGAGGGGGAAGTTGCCGCAGATGTTATGGGAATATATCTGTGCATTGTTGTAACACCTGTGACTGTTTGGCAGCAGCCAAAATAATCTCTCACCTGCTGCCAGAAAATTGGACGAGAAATAGTGAGAATTATTCAGTTGGATTTGGAGAGCTGAATATCAAACTTGAAGCTCACCAGGAAGGATGATGAGTCTGTTTCAGTGATTGCTGGCACAACGGGTAGGAGTGATCTCTGAGAGATGCTGTCTTCAGCAGGAGAGCTTACAAACATGAAATCGACAGTCCTGCTGCAGATGTGCTCAGCTTTGCTAGCACTGCAGCTGATGTACAGTCATGGTTCAAGAGGAGGATGGATTTAGGAGCAAACATCTACAGCGTGCTTCTAATTTTATTTTAAATCTTAATCTGAGGGATTTAAATAGGAATTTTTATCACGGGAGGGAGTCTTGATTAAGCATAATTAGTTTCTGTAATACAAATAAAGCTTTAATTTATATTTTGAGATTGAGGGGGAGTGCTCAGGTCTCAAAAATCTCTCTCCTTTTAGCAGCCCCAAACATAGATAAATACTCCTTCAGACATCTTTTTTTTTTTTTTTTTTTCAATGTCAGAGTGGCAAAATCAAAAAGGAGATTTGCTTCTGTTCTGTGGTTTTGAAAACGAATATTCTTCATTTCTGAGAAGAAAGGTGTTTTCTTGAAAAGTGTTGATGAAAAGAAAACCTGCAGGATGAGCAGAGAACATCCAGGATGTTTGGACAGTAAGTTTCTATTTAACCCCCTGCCTCATTTTTGCCTTCTGAATTGGTGAGTTCTCTATGGTGGGATGTGCTTTGAGCTTCAAGTTCTTGGCTTTGGACTTCACAGCTTTTTGGAACTTCATCATGGAGAAGTTTCTGGCAATCAGAAATAACTTTGAGCAACCTCATATTGTAGGAATAAAAAGCAAAATATCCCAGCAGTTTGACTTCTGGTTTTTGCTCATTGCAAAGCCCTGTTATTCCAATACTAGGCACTGTAAACTATGTATAAGCATTTTAACCAATATTATTTTTGTTTATATATTTGACAGGTGGGTCTAAGCTGGTAGCAGGGCTGTGGTCCAACTCCAGGACTTGCAATACATAAGGTAGAGTTTTGGATTCAGAAACAAGTGGATGCAGGATAATGCAATGGAGAATATAAGTGTGTTAGGATTTCCTTTGGCATCCTGACGTTCTTGCTCTAATCAAGCCAAGCAGAGTGGCGGTCAATAATAAGTATTTCTCTGTATTTTCAGATACCATTTGCTTTTAGAACATGTTATACTGGAATTGGAGTAGAGTTTCTGCATACTATCCCTGGAAATGTCTGAGAGCTGTTAAAAGCTCAGTGTTGGACAGTGAAACACCAATCAATGGATGTTCTTTGATTGGGAAGGAACAGTTCAATTTGCAAGAATCCTTGGCGTGTGGGCCCTGTTCACTGAACAATATGGCCATCAGGCCTAGGTTCGCCAGCACACGCTGTTTTGAGGATAACTATTGGGATTTGAGGATGAAAAAGAAGTGGTGAAGAACCTATCTGTATCCTTAGAACTTTGGAATTCGGGGAATAATGTAAATGGAGCAAGTTTTCTACCAAATCTTAAAAGGGAGTTTATCCCTTAAAAGAGAGTGGCTTGCTATGAAGGATAAAACTAAAGCAGCCTAAACACTGCAGACTGTATGTGTTATTTCTAAGATTTACTCCCTTAACAAGAAGGTATTTAATTATTACTCCTTTTAGCTAAAAAATGCTTGAAGATAAAATTAAATGCTGGTAACTAGCTGTTGTAAATGGCATAAAGGCCATTTTTTTCTGAATCCTACCTGAGTGTAATACTTGCACTTTGAAACAGATGAGGATGACACTGAGGAACCCTTAAGAAAAGAGATGAGTAAAAACAGCCAGATAGCCTTGACGTGCTGCGGGCTTTGGAGTATGCAGGATTTATCTTGTTGGATCATTTCATCTTGAAAGGTTTCTGCTGTGTCTGAAAGTTAATTATATGGAAGGAGGCTACCCAGTGGATGGGTTTGGGTGCCAAGCCAAATTCATAAATAAGTAAACCAGCACCTGATGGGGTCCTGCGAGTTGATTCCTTTTATTTTATAGTAGTTTCTAATCTCGTCTGCGTTCCAGAGTCTCCGTAATTGTGAAACCCTGCAGTGCCATCTGGTGGATGACTTCTAATAATACTAAAATATGTTAATTGGCCATTTGAAGTAACAGCAGCCATGGCAAAAAAATGCATATATTTTTTGATAGATTATGAGTTAGGAACCCTTCGGTAATACTGCAATGTAGAGAGAGGTTTGAGTTCCTCCTGTATTTCATGTCCTTCTCAAATTTACTCTCAACTGCTTGGAAAGCAATTTTACGTTGTTTTCTATTGACTTCATGGATTTCTGTATTGAGATAACATACAGCTACTGTTAAATGCTAGTCTGCATGGATGTTGAATCAGCTTTCCAGAAATAGCATTAGCCATTGTCTGTTCCTGGCTGTTTCATGGAGAGGCCTCTTAAATTTAGGTTCTGAGCATACATAAAGGTACCTGAAATGAGAGTAGTTTGGATCCCCGGTTAGATCCATAAATAAACTTGTGAAAATCATGACGGTTTAAAACTTGAGCCAAGACAGGTCTGTTCTAGGAGAGCTGCTCCTAAGTTATAGAGCACAGGATAATAAGATTTACATAAATCTTTTCTTTCTTGTGCAAGTCTCTTGGTCTTTTCTATTATTTGAAGAGGTTTGGTTATGTTCTCTTTTCAAGCAACTTTGGACAGTAGATTAATTATTCAATTCTTCTGAATTGCTCGTGGGTAATGGGAAAAAGTGTGAAGCTGAATAGGCAACCACTTGACTTTTTGGAACAGTGCCCTCATTCTAGTGATGTGCTAAATGGTTTTTTACCTCTAAGCAAGTAGTGGATAAAACACAGCAGTTTTTTGGTTTTGTGTGGCTTTTCAGTTGTTGTGAAAGAAGACAAATATGGAAATAAAATGAAGTATGTCTCAATATATTCTGTCTTTGAACCCATTAAAATATTTGTGCATTGAAGAAGATTACTTCATGAATTCAGTTATCACATTTGATTTCCACTGTAATTTTTCTCAATTTAGAGGCTGCTTATTGTATTAGAAGAGAAGACTTGAGCTAATGGTGATTGGTGATCTGCCCTGCTGAGTCTTTTAACTGATTGAACTCAAATGTAGTTGTGCCATTGAGGATATTAATTAGTATCTATCAGTTCATTTATCCAGTTTAGCCCTGGAAATGGATTTGCAGTGTGTGCTTTCAGTTACACTCAGGCAACTGAGGACAAAGAATGTAAATCCCAAGAGTTGAAAAAAACACCTATCCCTACACATATATGGGAGTGTGTAGGTGCGTAGGCCCCTGCTGGTGTCCTGAGCCACGTGTTGCTGCCTGTTGGGACATGGCTCCGGGCACTGCTGCGCTCTTAGCCTGCCCCATGGCACCGTCTGGGCCTCTTCCAACCTGTGAACTGGGGAAACGAGTCCCGGTGGCAGTTTGGCAGCGAGACCTGCCCCAGGGGGTGGGACTGTGTTCTGTGCCAGGTCCCAAGACGTCCGCAACACTGACTATGTGCCAAGCCAGGGGAAATTGCTTAATCTTATTTTATTCCTTGGGTATTGGGGGTTTGAAGCATTAGAGATGTTTTAACTACCAGTATTGAAGATTTTTCAACTTTGAAAATTGGAAAGATATTTCAGCAGGGACTACACTGAAGTAACTGACAGGTTCTTGCAATGTCCACACAATGCTGTTCCTACTTCACCTTCTTTGTGACAAGGAAGATGATTTGTTCATTTCTTCCACCACCCAGATTTTTTAAATTAGTTCAGAAGAGGCTCTACCAGGTAATTTTTGTTTGCATAAGTGAAATTGTAATTTTTCAAGCTGTGAATTACTGTATTTTACTCAGATATGTTTGAGATATAGAACAATATTATTTACTTTCATTTGCTAAGTGACAAGAACAAAATAATTGTGAC
>JAUBNY010000146.1:4078428-4088450 GCA_032275445.1 Crypturellus soui | reverse complement strand
GTCAGGTCTGCTGAGATCCCAGTTGGAGTCACTTCCCAGGAGGAGTAACATGTAGGTTCAGTTTGGAATCGGCTGGGAGGCACGCACTTTCCAGCACAGGAGCAGGACTCTTGATTCTGATCCAGGTGTTGATATTGGCTCACTCTTCATCACTTGTTCTGGAAAGCTGCTTCTGTCCAAATTTTTAGTGGATATTTAGTTCCTAGTGTCAGTATGTGTGTATTTAAGTGTGTATAAAAAGAACTTGCTTTAGAAGTCTTTGCATTTTGGAATATCTTAAGAGTCTATTTGAATGATTCTACTATTTAAGTATTTTGCTTTGTACTAATGTGCATTCTACTATGACAATAGTAAGGCAGAGGTTAGAAAGGTAGTTTTAATTTCTTCCTTCCACTTGAAGGATTTGGTAAAATCTAAGCAGGTGTATTTTGTAATACTGCAATTATTACACATGATAGTTCAGTCTTGCTCCTTTGACTCTGTGTTTCTTTTTCAGAAATATATGTAAAAAATGCATTGGTTTTTGTTCATCTTAAATGGAGCTGATGCCGCAGAAGAAGGAGGGGATAAGAACTTTCCATTTGAGTTAGCGAAATAGTGAGTCAGTGAAGGCTGATTTAATCTGTTACAGAGGACTCATTAAAATATTCCTTCAGAAATGCAGTTTTACTCTTCCTTTTTTTAAGGACCAATAAGCAGTACCCCACCGTTGTGATCCTGAATTGCCTGAGCTTAGAAAAAGGCTCAGCTTTCCCAGTGAGTTTCCAGTGCTATTAGACATTTGAAAATAAATCCAACTGACTTAATTGTCATTGTAAATAAGATGTGGACTTAGTTGAAATGGGGAGAAGATAATCTTCCATTGTTAACATGTCATGCATTTCTAACCATAAACACATAAATTTGTGTAGCTTTGCTTTATTTGCGACACAGAGACACCATGAGCATATTTAGGAAAAAGTTCTGATTGTACTGCAATTAATACTAATAGGTTTGACGTTCGGTTTCAAAGATTGCTGTAAAACATTTTTCTAAGTGGGTGGTGCAGTTTAACCATGCGGGAGCGTCTCCAAGAAATCTGTCTTGTCCGGCAGTTACAGCATAACAAAGCTCTGGTGTGAATTCCCCCAGTGTCTTGGCTTGATCTGGAAATGCCCCTGAGATTTAAGCAGCAGTGCTCTATGCTTATGCCTTGCATAAAGGTAAAATAAGATTTTGACAGTGTCTTTCCTGATATTCTGTTAGGAGAGGTCGCTAAGATCAGTAGAACAGGTAGATCTCGGTGCTGCTTTGTGATGTGTTCTTGAGCAAAGCAGAACAAGAGTCTTTGTGCTGTCTAGATGTTTAGAGCAGATGCGAAACTAACTGGAGTTCCATACTTGAAGTATGGGTATGATTTTCTATCAAAACTGAAGGAAATATCAAGGGGTGTCCTTGAGTCTGTCATAATTCTGGGTTTAGTCAGAATTCCTCTTACCTCAGGTGATGACACGGGAGGGAGGATGTGCTTACAGACTTAGTAAACTTGCATGGGCACCAACCTTGAAAAAGGAGGACAGGAAAAATATTAAAAATATTAAAAAAAATCAAATGATTGGAGAAATGACCTGAATGAAAAATATGAGGAAATTCTCTGAGGTTACGTGAATTATGTTAATGAACAATTGCTGAATAAGAGGGTGGAAAAATAACAGTGGGAGAAGTCCAAGCATCTAATAGTTACATGAGGTCGTTACCTGCACAGCCATCAACACAGGGTCAGCATCTGTGCTGGGGGGATTTCAGAATAGAAGAGACAGATGTTGGAGAGGCATAATCAACCACCCCAGAGCATATGCTTTAGCCATGCTCGCTTTTGTTTGAAAATAACAAGAATGTACATTTATATCACTTATCTAAGCCACGAGTTTAAATGATCTTGTCTATTTTTAAGCTATTGCTTTTAGTAATTAGAGTATAAAGAATAAAAGACACAGAAAAAATTAAGCTCAAGTAGGGCAAAGGGGGAAGGAAAATACACGTGCGTGGTGCGGTGTGGTGGTAAAACGCATCTGAATTTCAAACCTCCCCATTGGCTTTACTCAGCACGAACGGTCTGCATCTCCTCCGTGTCGGTAACATCTCAGCAAGCCCTGGAACAAATCCTCACACCCTACTGACTTCTAATACTTAGCAGAAAATGAGGTGCTGAATAAAAGATGCTACAAGCTAAAAGGGTCTTTTCATTGGGAGTCAAAATAAATGTTGCAGAGAGTTGGTGCTTTTGCTGTCAAGATCAGGTGAATTATGTCTCTGCTCTCATCCCATCTCACACAGCTGCTTACAGCTGCTCTAACACATACCTAGGGATCTCTCTTCATGTGAAACTTAATCCATTTATGTGGAGGACAGTTAAGAGACTAGTGTGCTGCTCATTAAGGAATGTAAAAGGAAGCCTAGGATAAGGAACACGGTTTAAGACGGTACCCAGGAGAGGAAGGAGGCAGGCAGGGGATTGGAGCGTGAGTATTAAAACAGGTTTAACTATCATTATTTTTATTAAGCATTGAGAAGTCTGAGAAGACCCAATAATAAAGATTTAATTTTCTGTATAGTTGAAGGGCCAAGAGAACAGGGGCTTTGCCTTAAAACACTGCAGTGGAAAAGAGTAGCCTCGTTTTTGAAGGGACAGAAAAGATATAAAATAGGGTCTTGGAAAGCTAGTAAAATTGTCATGATTCCTGCCCTGCCTGCTCCTTTAAGCAGTCATTAACTGAATGAACCACAAAGGTCATAATATTTCTAAAGGGGCTCTAACTATCCAGATCAGATAGGGCTTGGCCGTGCTTAGCAGGCAGCGTGTGGAGCTCAGCTCGTGGGAAAAATGAAGCAAGTGTCTCTAGAAAATTCTGTGGAGAAAATGAGTTTCTGAGAAATCAGGAGCTCACTGCAAATAGACTGTAAACATTTATGACAAGATAAAAGTGGGTCTCCGTGGCAGGCTGGCAGCCTTCTGCCATTGAATCACTGCATGGGAAAAGGCATTCCTTCCAGTAGCCTGCAAAACATTCCTTTAATGCATATGTTATTTATAATATCAAAATCTTATTTCTGGGCACAATTTTTTTCATAGTTTTAAATAATTGCCTTAATCTGTAAAGTCCTAATTTGGAAAAATCTCACATTGCTTGAAAGTGTCAGGTGGCAAGTACTAGTGAAAAATGATCTGCACAAGGATTGAGTCTTTTAATTCTTAAACTTACCTTTTATCTGTATGTTGCTATTATGCAACAGCTCACAATATCAGTGGTAGTAAATTGGAACATTAAAGGCAACAACTTTCTCTCTTTGTATCCAGATCAGATCAGCTTTATTTTAATTCGCTCCAACAGCACTTTGCTGGCTCTAAAATAAATAAATAAAAGGCCATCCTTGAGGCAAATTTGGAATTAAATTTATATGAGTCATAGGAAGGAAAGGCAATGACAATTTTTGTTCTCAAAAATATAATTCCTACAAAGCTAATGTTTAGCTATGGAAAAATAGAGCCTATAGCCTGGACTTGACAGCGTCATTCCCAGTAAATACCAAACCAGTGTATGATGAAACCTGTCCCCTGCATTGCTTCTGCGGTCAATCTGATTCTACCTTATTCAAAAAACAGTATCCAGGTGAAAAAAAAATAACGAGAAAGTTTCAAGTCAGACTGTTAATAAGTAGTACTATCATTTGTAAGGGTCACTACAGTTCCGTTTAAGACCTCTTAGGCAGCAGTATGTATGTGTACATTGTGAATACATTTAAATTTATATATTTATATATGTTGTGTCCTGCTGACACTGGAGTCTGTGACATCCATGCTACGTAGTTGATTTGCGAATGCAGAATGAATCTAATCTGTCAAAAATGTTTTGAATTGGCATCATCCCTGCCCTGTCAGCACATATCAAGTCTGCGATAGTTGGGATGTGATTTCATGTCGTGTGTTCTGCAAAGCTAACCTGAACAGGGAAGAAATAAATCGTGGATTGAGAACCTAGAGGCATGGCAGCCATTCATCTCATGACTATTGTTCAGACAAATACTCAATTTATTTGCTACAGACCTCTTCCAGTTTAAGGGAGTTGGATTCAGCAGATGTATATATGAGGAAAAATGGAAGTGATCAGAAGAGAAGGGCTTGACAGGAGGAAGAACATTTAGAAAAAATATTTAGAAGACCCCAAGTTCAACAACAACATTAGGAAGAGTCAAGGCAATATCAAGCAGTAGGAAAAACAAAATCTCTTACGTAATTTGCCATTAGATTCTTTGAAATTTAAATAACTTCTAAGATCAATCACTTTGATTAAATTATTTTGCAAATTTAAATACTGACAGGTGAAAAAAGAGAATTTCAGCCCTTTAACACCAAAATATTTGCATGTATATTTTGTTAGAGAGTTCTTTGTGGGTTCATCCTCAAAGACTTGCACTATGACAGATTTGGTTGTTTTTTCCCCCAACCTTTGAGTTGTTTCAGATTAGTGAACAGCTTCAAACCTGAACAATAGCTTCATTCTTTGTTCTTTTCCTCTTTTCATCAGCCTCTCTGGATCACCCTGTTGCAATAATTGTCTATAAGTAAAGGAGTTTGGTGCCAGGCAGCAACAGTACCAGAAACTTTGTAGGAAGTAATTAGTTCAGTAGAGATTTTCTTTTCTTCTCCTCAACAGAGACTGCCTGTTAAACTTGTAGAGTAGTTTGTTTTTTAGGTTAGAATTTATGGATCAGTTTTGTAGTGGGTAGCAGTTCTGAAATACTGGTGTAGTTCCGAGATAGTTTTAATTGACCCATGCGGAATAAAGATGAGGGTGAATTCTAGAATCCTTTGAAAAGCTGTAGAAATACAAAGTGAAGATGGATAATATGGTTGCCATAGACACAAGTTTGCATTCTCCTCTCTGTTTACTGGATTGATAACTCCTTTATTGAAACCCAGGAAAAAAAAGGGATGTTCTGAAAACAGCCTGTTATCCTTGCTATCATAATGAGACTATTCTCAGAGCTCTTTAAGATACTAATTACCATAAAGAGATCGTCCCACAGAGCTGTAGCTAAATATTTGCGTGAGCAAGAATACATTCAAGATTAACATGTAGCTATTACGTAGAAAGATACTGCAGTCAAATTTGTAAAACCGACATTGTGCATGTGTGTGGTAGAAATTTCAAGTTAGAAAGGTATATAGTCACTAATAAACAACAAGAATGTAAGATGACTTATGCTTCCTCATCAGGAGGAAGTATGCTAATTCAGTTCAAGTCTGTTGCTTTCTTCTTTTATATGTAATATCTGAAATGTCAGTAGCAGTTGATATGTATGTGTAAGTGGGATAGAGATTCTAGTGAAACTTTTCTGCCGTTTGGCATATTATTCCACTAGTAAATATCTGCATGAAATCACTGAAAGATAATCTGTTTTTGTGCTCTTTGGATGTCACCGCAATATCTGCTAAGCCACTGAAAATTTTATGTATTGGAAATAGATAGGAGATAGGGAGATTTTGAAAATATCAAAGGAAAGACTTCAGTTTCTGTAAGGTAAAAGAGGGAAAAAACTCAGCTTCTCATTTTAAACCTTTGGGTAAATGGAAGCTTGCAGGGATATTATTGCTTAAGAAAAACCTGACAACTCACCGTGTAGGGATTTAGTCGGTAACTCCATTAGCTCTAATGGGAGCAGTTCAGCTAATCTCTGACATTGCAGCCAGCCCGCTGACAAGCGCGGCTGTTCTCTCAGATGAGGGGATTGCAGCAATTGAAAAGGTGACGGTCGCGTACGGAAAGATGGTATCGAAAGAAAAGGAGGCCGGACTTGTTCATTAAATCAAGAGCTCGCTCTTCATTAGGTAGGTTGCTCCCAGAACCATGCGAGAATTGTCCCTCATACATTTCCTGTGAGAAGATGCTATATATCCTATAGAATTACATTTTAGTTATGTTTTCTTCAGGAATTTATGCACACAAGCAGAGTGCAGGCGCTGTTGTTACTCTGCTAAAGAGCACCGATTCATTTTAGCCTTTGGTGTTTGAAAGTGGCTCTCTGTAGCATGGCACAGCTTTTTGCTGAGAGCAGCAGACCATGTCCTGAGCAGCAGCAGTGGGAAGCGGCACTAGGCCTCAGCTCGGAGCACTGTTCCAACGTCTCCAGATAAGGCTCAGTTTTCTGATGCCCTTGGGCTATACGGCGTTGTCCTCATGCTATGTTCCCTTGACATGAGGTAGGACTAGTGCTTGGCCATAAAACCTTTCTGTTAGAAACAGTCTCTAGTTACCAAATCATGTTTCGGGACCATGAAGCCTAGACACGTGTTGTGGCAGGGCAGGTAACGGGCTGCTCGAGACAAGGGCTGAACAACGAGCTGAGCAGGCAGAAAGTTTATGGCCCAGTTACCCGTGTGCAGGACTGCCGGTCTTCCGCCGCCTGGCTTGACCTGTGTCACTTTAAAAGGCTCTTCTAGAATAAAGGTGGTCAGAGCAGGAAACATTTAGAATACAGAAATCAAATATAAATGGTTCAAAACAAGGATATACACAATTGATTGGCTTCCAGTCCTCCTTTAACGGGCAGCTAAAATACTTGCACAATAAAAAATGCATAATGGATGTATGATGGAAGGAATCAAGGACAGAAATAAAGATGATTAAGTGGTTATGAATTGGAGCCATCGGTCTTTGTCTTTGCAGTGACTTTAGTATCGAGGCTCCACCATGGGGTAGCTGGGCTCGAGGGCCGGGTGTGGGTGAAGCCTGGAGGATGCAGCCCAAGGGAAGCATCTCGGTGGGAGCGACCATGGCGAGCAGTGCCGAGGAGGCAGGCCGGCCTCGTCTAGTTCGGACGCCCCCAGAAGGTTTTGTTCAGTGAACTGCTGCCTCCGCGAGCTGAGGGCCCGTCAGGGCAGCTCGGGATTGCGGAGCGCCACTGGGTCATGGTTGTCAGAGAGAGAGTGGGGGAAACAACAAGAGCTCCTCTGCTTTCACTATGTCAAGGTTTATCCTGCTCCAAAATTTAGTCTTGTCTGTCACATTCTTTGCTAATTGCAAAATGAAAAAAAAATAATCTTTCTAAACTTTATTTGCATTTCTTACAACTTTGGAGAAATGTCAGTAACTGTGGATTGCAAACAAATGTGACCTATATATAAATATTTGTAATATTTCTTGTCTTATAGAGAAGTAGCTGTTGTTGCCAACTTCATTTCCTATGAAAAGTGCATTATTACCATGAAGTTCAGTTTGTTTTATTCTTTTAAGGAGTGTGTTTACAGGAGCAGAAATTCATTCTTCATTCATTCTTTGCTTTTCCACCTTTATATTTTCCTTTTAAGCAAGCAGTCATAATTGTGTGTTTTGCATGTGTAGTTAATGTGGGAACTTTGACCAAAATGAATTGATGCCCAAGAAGAGGGAATTCAGAAGATGTCATATTACAGATCATCTTGCACTAAATACTCTTATTTTGTTTCAGATTTTATTTTGGGTACATTACTTGGAACTGATAAAACTATTTAAATAAAAATTATGAAAATTATTATCTAGGAGTAGAATAATAGAAAATTATTCTATTTCACTAGGATTACATGAATATGGAGATTGCTATTTAATTGAAAATTCTGTAAAAGTTATGCTAGAGTGTATAAAGTTATTCTTTTGGTATTAGGGAAACAAAAAGACAAACATGTTCTACATCCACTCTTAATGGAGGGGACAGTAAATTCATATCTAGATGCAGAAGCTTTTGGAGTTCTTAACAAATGAGTCAGTGCTGCATTAACCTTTTGAGTTCTTGATGGGCAGATAATCTGAATATATAATACCATTGCATCAGGGATGCTTTTTTGAGAGTATTAATCATTTTTAATGCATTTTTTTGCATTGTCTTCACTGCTGTATTTAAATGTGGAGCTATACTGGGATGTTCCATACGTTCTGTAATTGGCTTTATTATCTATTGTGTAGGAGTTAATCAATTCTATTGGCTGTTGCCTGCAGGTGCCTACAATAAGGGCATATTACATTGATTTTTCATTTTTCACATCAAACCAACTGCATAAGTATTTGCTGCTGTGTTTGTTATCGACAACAGGGTTATTTACAGGCGCTCCATCAAAATGCAACATGTATCAGGACAATTACTAACTCTATAATATAGATCTGTTAGGCAGCAAATAAAAAGACAGTAACTTGTGGCAGCTGACTGCCCAAGAGGAAAGGTGCAGAGGAGCATGGAGAGCTTGGGAAGGAGGGTCAGCACCCGTGGGAGTGTTCGTGGCTCAGGGAGGATGAGTACCACGATACTGTGCTGATGAGAGCGCTGCGAAGCTTGCTCCCTGGTGTGGGCATGCTTTGGTAGGACAGTGTTTGACTTGGACAGATAAACAGCAGCCCCACACATTACCCTTGATGTTAAAAGACCTTATAAAAAGGGAAAGGTGAAGAGCAGGTGGATGTAGAGGAGCGTTATGCCAAAGGTGGGGCACTTTGGAGGTAGACCGGGAAATAGCGTGTGCGTAACTTAAGGTTCAAAAGCTCATTCTTTCTGCCTATAAAAGTACAAGCAAATTGCAGCTCATCTTAGCTGTGAGAAAAAGTAAACCAGTTTAGTCGGGCTTTTTCAACTTTTTTTAGATCTTTTGAATTCCAGTGAATTTCATTAGGCATTGTGTCCCTTTCTGAAAGGGACTTCCTATTGTCTTTGAAGATGCACCAAGATAGTGGCCCATATATTGAATTGCACGTGAGCTGTGAGTGGATTTCACCTTGCATATTTTAGGGATACAGTATCTGGTCTTGTCTGGGAGCATACTGGGAGCAAAAAAAAGAAGTCTATTTTAAGCCTTGTTCAGTTAGATCAATGTTGGAAAGACTTCTCTTTCACAAAGAAACCACTAGCCCCTACTCACTGTATACCTTTGAGCAATGTTAAGTATTGGGTTGCATCAGTGTAATGCATTACTCTTTCTAATAAAAATGCAGTTCATTTTATTGCTAAAAATGGAATTTCAGTAACACTTTTGAAATCAATAGTAGCTTCTTATCCACAGAAAGATAACGGATCTTTCTGAAGCGCTTTAAATACAGTGAGTATTTGATTGTGTTTCCATTGTTCAGCTCAACACAGTAAAATTAAGTGTTGCTGTGTAAAATGACTGTAACATTCAGTGGCTTCACTTTTATGATACTTCATGATCTCTTTAGCAGATTACCTGGAAATAAGCTTTGAAATGAGCAGGATGACATGCATGTTTCTTTGCCATGCTAGATACTCAGCCCTTGTTATGGTCTCTGGTCCTTTTTAAAGCACCCACTTCACACTCCAGCATTATTGTTCTGCTCCCTTTCTAACAGCAGTAGGATGCCCATGTTAGTCCCATTATCTGTTATATTTAAAAAAATAATAATGAAGCGGGGGAGGAAAAACTTATTCTTTCTCTGACCTTGGAGTGCACAGCTTTCTGCGTAAGGGTTCAAAAACGTGAAACAGTAATGACCTTAGAGATCGCTCAAGAGAACACATTTTCAGACTCTTTTCCCTGTAAAAGAAAAAGCTTCACCGTGCTGATGGGTGACATTCGCTGCACTCAAGGCATCCCTTCCTGCTAGCATGTGTTGAAGTGTGGAGCAACTCTTATACACCTGATTTCTTAGAGTATAACTGTAGATTTTTAACTATTAGGGCTATTAGAGTAAATCCCTCATTTTACTTTTTTTTTTTTTAAGGTCTGAAATTTTGGTTCTTTGTTATTTGCATATGCTGAACTTAGAAGTTTGACGTGGTATGTTAGAGCAGAGGGTAAAAGGCTGTGAAATTTTCATGGGGTTCACCCCCATAAACAGCTGCCAATCTTAATCCAGTAGCACAGGACCAACTGCATCACCCCGTTGACCTCCCTGGATGATCAGAAGGAAGGTCTGTCAGTGGGAATATCCCCGTTGTATGCACATATCTGTATAATGCAGATTCTTCCAGTAGCTGGTCTTGCATACTGAGGCGGTGCAGGA
>JAUBNY010000146.1:4062367-4078328 GCA_032275445.1 Crypturellus soui | reverse complement strand
TATCCCCGTTGTATGCACATATCTGTATAATGCAGATTCTTCCAGTAGCTGGTCTTGCATACTGAGGCGGTGCAGGATCTGGCCTGGGTTTTGGCCGTTGGCCCCTGGGCATGACTCGGTGCAGTTACTTCCATGCAGGTCACCAAGACCTGCAGCTGCTCTCACGCTGTTGATCCCGGCCTCCTCGCTCATGAGGACGTGCACACACAGCCATGCAAACCTGCTCGGGATACACCAGCAACCGGCTTAGACGCTCATCTGCTTCCTAACTGATCCTTAGATTCTCATGTCCCCACTTGGCCAACGTTTAGAGACACCTGCAAGCACGCGCCAAAAAGCCAGTGTGTTCAGCCAAACCCTAGACATTGTGACCTCTGGCCAGCTACCGGAGTCGCCTGTGACTCCTGCCGTCCTATACTTGTAGTTCCCTACTTGTAGGGAATCCTGATTGTAATTCCTACTGTGTCCCGCACGTCCACGGTCATGAGTGCCTCTGCAGTCAGGCCGTGCCTCTATTCACTGCACTGCTTTGTGTTAGCAGAACAAATATTTCATTCTACACAGAATAACTACTTCATACCTCTGTGTCGAAAAAATATATATGATTATGCCTAACAAATAGAAGGAAAAATAAAATGAACTAGGCATAACTGGCTTCTTCATTAGAAGAATTTCTGTAGAGCTGTACAAGCTAAAGGGAAATCCAGACTGGCCAAGTTCATACAAAGCCTGGCGAACCTCAGTTCTGAGGCCAAATGTATTAAATAGAAAGGCTATGCCATATTATCAGCCATGGCAATACTGTATTTATGGGGCTCCAGGGCTACACGGTACAGCATAGACAGGCAGTGTAAGTTGGGTGAGAGCTTGAGTTTGTAAGATAATACCAATCTTTATTTAAAGTGAAAATTTTTGCCCAGAAACATACCATTCAGCTTAGCTAGTCATGATTAAGCCTGCTCACTCACGGACTGAAACAGGCACCATGACTTGGCAATAGATTGCAATAAAAAAATATACGCATGGTATTGCAAACCTGCTCAATAAGGTAGCATAGTAAGAAGCTATAGTAATATGAATTGTTTCCTCATTAGAAGTAAGCAGAAATCAGCTGATTCTATTGCAGCTCTGTTTTTAAGCTTAAATTGCAAATCCAGTGTGACCTACGCAGAACAGTTTGCTGGATGATGATGAGCTCGGCTATAAACAGGAAAATCAGTGGTTCTGAGGGTTTTTATAATGTTTATCAGTAGGAAAACAGAAGTGGCAATTGCTTTTAATTGCCCAATAATTTTATTATTCAAAAGATGGAATTTACTGGAAGCAGCTGCAGTTGTAACTGAACTAGCTCATTTAATGTGTAACTGTTTTTTTTTTTCCTGTATTATATTATTTAATGGCAATAAGCTGCCTGCTTCAATCAAATTTTCAAATACAGTAAAAGTTGGTTTTAGCAAGCCTGGAGATGAATACCCCAGTACTCTCACTGAAAGAGACCTCTGTGTATTTGGTGATTCTAAATTGTCTGTAGAAATCCCATCTCTTAAATTAAATCAACTTTCATTCTTTGTTCTCTCAGAACACCATGTTTGAGCTTCCTCCCTTTGTAGCTTTTCCACCCCATCTCTGTTTTGCTATTCAGCTTGTGAGAAAATGCAGCCCTACAATGAACATGCACTTTGCATTAATCAACTATTCTGTATAAATACCAACAAATGAGAGTAGAATCAAAATGAAAAGTAAAATGGGAAGGACTGATTATTGTCACGTCTCTAGTGTCAGTGTTTCTAATTTTAAAAGATGTTTTAAAGGACACTGTAGTTCCTTTGCTGCTGAGCGGTGTCTGTAGTCAGTGACACTGCCTGTCGTGTGGCAGGATGCCACCCTACAGAGCTGCCTCTTTGAGTCGCACTGTGCCTAAAAAGCAGAAGTGTGGTTTGCTTTAAGCATAAGATCATATTTTGAAGGACATCGAACGGCTTTTTAGTTAATATGACTGAAAATAGAACTGTTAACTCCCAAGACACTGCAAAAGACCAAAATTGTCAGGAGACCAAAAACTGCCCTCAGCACTTTTGAGATTCAGTGTCGAATGTTATTTGGCCACCTCAACAGTGAGGAAACAGCGCCAGCTGACACTGCCTGCAATGCTCTCCAGCTAGGGCAGGTTTTGTCCTGCGTTGGGCTGCTCCTTGCACGAGCAGGGAGAGCACTTTGCAATAGGAACAGATTTGGGGAGTTGCCATCAGATTCACGTTGGTTGCAGATCAGGACAAGAGCCTGTGTTTCCCTTGCCCCAGCCTCTTGGGGTGCTCGTGCTGCCCCAGGACTGGGGGAGCAGGGCAGATCTGCCCACTTCACATTGCTGAAAATTCCACTTGGCGCAATCACAGTTCGCAGCTTGCAGGAGGGTCCAGACAAGTGCAACTGCAGACTAAGCCCATGCTAAATTTGCAGCCTAAATATAACAGATGGAAAAAAAATGATTATATTTATTTCCTTAATATAGATTGTTGTTTAATTAAGAACAACAGTGCTCATCATTTATGGAGCTTAGTAGCCATGTGTGGTATGTTTATGGAATGAGTTTCTTTACACATTTGAGGAATGTAAGGGCTATCATCACGTGCTATGTTCTTCTACCCACTTATCTATGTTTCACATTCGTATTGAATAGGGCTCCAGAGAGAAATGTCTGCACTTTTTGTTAATCTGGACAGGCGGTTATAAAACACTGTTGTAATTAAATTTCTCTTTTCATTTGAATGGTTGAATTAAACAAATATTTTCCTTTGGAGAAAAGTAACAATTTGATGTTAATTGCTTCTATCTCTTTCTCAACATTGTCAAATATCCTATTGTCAAAGCTACTTAATATTTGCAGTGGAATGTTATATATTGCATAACTTATTTCCTTTGCTAGTTATTTCATTTGATGGTTAAACGGTAATTGGAATGAAAGGAATAAAGAAGTGCTTCTGGGTTGGGAACCACTCAAGGGATTGAGAAACTAAAGCAGAACAATGATTTAACATTTTTTCTTTTGTTCAGCTTTTTCTTTTCATATGTGAATTACATCCGAGCAAGAAAGATTATAGGGAGGAAAATAAAGAGAGAATACAGAGCTCATTTAGATCAGATTTCTTGTGCCTAATAAGCAAACAGAAAACCTGCAGAATGTCTGATCCTCACAGTTTGCTCGTAGCCTTCTTAGATGTTGTGGAATTTGCAAAATCATTCTGGGAAAGGACATTAGCCTATTAGCAAAATACAGAAACAAGGTTCAGCATCACACCGAGAGATATGTGGCTTCCAGGTACAGTGGAAGGGGCAATCAATCGAACTAGGCAGGAAAGGAAAGAAAGAGCATCCGCAGAAGAGATTTCCTGGAATGAAAAATGTGCCTGGATTGTTACTTTATTGAATTTTGCTACTATAGGACATATTAAAGGACAAATCAACTCTCAAGCATCCATCTTAAATATAAAAGATACTTGCATGTGAAAAATGTCTAAATACATGATCTTTTTCAAGCACCCAGTATTCGGAGAGCATTTGGTGCTATGTTAAAAGGAGTTTGCTTAGAATTCTGTATATATTCTATTCGAAAAGGTATGGTGGTGTAGTAGACTGCAAGAGTTCATTTATCTTGTCCTGGTTTCTGGGTTTTGAGGAAAAGGACCTGTGCTCCAGGCAAATTTTTTTCCGTACTGTTTGTGTTGTAACGTGAACCTGTCCTCCCTGCTGAATTATGTGGCAGTTTGTTGAGCCCACAGTTCGATGTGGAAATTTGTGGCAGAGATAGACTGGGATTCCTTTTCTTGTCTTTGATACGGAAAGCTGCTACTTCTGCCACTTTAAAGCTGCAAGTCCATTTGGTTCTTAAAACACGTTGGTTGGTTGGTTTTGTATCTTCTCGTTTTCAGCTAACATAGTTAAGTACCCCTCACACAGAGTGAAATTGCACCTTAAGGTGAACACATTGTAGATGCAGAGCCAGAAACACCAGAGCCAGGAATATCACCCTCTCTGTTCCGTTTTCACTTGCTCGTGCAATGTATTCATGTCATTTTTATCACCTGGTCATACTTTATCTCACAGCTTTATTTCTTTAGCAAAGTTTTCTCCTTCAAAGCTTTACAGCTTACCTGCTTATCTTTTACAACATTTTGTTGTATATGCTGCTGTCCCTCTTGCAAATTAACACTGAAGTCTAAAAATACTGGTTAGCAATTAAAGAATTAAAGGTGTGGTTTGCAGTTTCCTTTTGAGTCTTTATCCCAGTATGTCTGAAAGCTTTTTTGTACTGCAGCCAGACTTGGAAGAGCTCAGTTGCACGCTCTAGGAAACAAGTAAAAAAATTGGAAAAGAGGTAAACTCCCAATAGATTGCAGTAGATCAGACTGGTTTGACCTAGAAATCATTATACAAATAATTGCATGGCCACAACTTCCTAATGTAAGGACAAAACAAAAGAGAGAGACATTTTTTTGGAACTTTGTTCAGAAACAGGAGGAGACGTGAGCAGCAGATTTACATAAGATGGGATGCAAAGTCCTATGCCCTTAGAAATCAACAGGTAGTGCTTTTCCAGCATTTTCACTTCTTCTCCCTGCAGAATTGCCTGTTGCCTCTGCTGGAGGTGGATCCTCCAGGTCACACCTGGAGAACGTTTTAATTAGTTCTTACACTTCAGGTTCTCCCTTTTGTGTTTGGCTGTTAATATGTGTTCTCATCACAGCAGAGCGTGTATGCACGCACGAGGACTTTGTATCCAACAACAAACAGTCCTCGAATGGTCAATGAGTCAAATGCCGGTTCCTCACGAAATAGATCTCTCCGCGATGGTGAGAGAGATCTATGGTGGTTCCCTCTCACCATCCACCACGTCTTATTTTCAGTTGTCTGCTGCAGTTGGTAGCTACCTTGTTTTGAGGATTCCCAAGAACTGCCTTCATGCTCTCGTTAGTATTACAAGATAGGGAAGGACATCTGGGTGTAGGTTCTGCAATCGGTGATTAAACTGACAACGTTAAAATGGGCTGAAACTGAGGAACAGGAGTAGTTACTCAAATCTAATAGTTTTATCTGGCATGTGTACAAGTGAATTCTGATTTGATGGCTGAACTTGCTTTGAGATAAGTCTTTTAAATCTCCTGCTTAAAAAGCATGGTCTACCAAAAACGTAGCTGAAGTGCCTCCCCTTCCAAGCGTGTGCGATAAAGGCTTCAAATGATTATTGTAAAGTCTCATAGATGTTCCATATGCCACTTTCTCTAAAATTATAATCTATTATCTCACTCAAGTGGAATAATAATGCATTGAAAAAAATAAATGTATCCCAGGTGCCCTAGCAGGTTGATTCTTCATTATGTTTTAATCGGTAATGGCAATTTTCCACGAAGCATCTGCCAGTTTTAGTGAACTTAGCTTCCAGAAATGATACTGTAATTTTAAGCATTGACACTAACTGAAGATAGAGCAGGGTTTTTAAATCAATATTGACCTAAAGTATTTGTGTGTGTATGTGTAAAATAGCTGGTCATATAGGTGTTATTTCAGAAAACAGCACAAAATATTTTGACTTGTAGACCTCAAATCAGACATGATTCTTGTAATTTTCTGACAATGGAATCCATTTGCTTTTCAAGAGCTGAGTCAGGATTACCCTAAGTTAAGGCCATGACAATTAGTGACTGACGTTCTCTACTGGTAGAACTGTATCTCTGTGTATGTGCATGTGTGTGCACACACACGTGTGTATATATGTGTAACCCAAACTAGTAATACTACAAAAAGTCCAGTAGTAAGTCCAGTGGGTGTTGGTGATTTTGCCTACGTACTTTTATTTGAAGTGATCAACGTCAGTGTGACAGTTCTTGTTTCAAAATAAAAGAAATGGTGAAAAGTTATTAAAATAGTGTAAAATTAAAGTACTTGTTTTTTGAGCTATGTTTTTCAGTACCATCTGTACTGTAAATTTAAATGAGTTTGATTAAGGAGACTGTATGGATGTCTTGGCTTCATTCCAGGAATTTAAATAGGCAATCATTCTATATTTTACAAATACACTAGTAAAACGGATAATGTAAATTATTATTGTTCTGACAAAGTAAGAATAATTTAGGTTTATTATACCTCAGAGTCCATTTTGGATCTACCTTTCAGCAGCATCTAAATGTTGAGTTTCTGGAAGTGTTTTGTGCTCTTCCTGTGTCTTATCTCCATCTCCTGTTTTTGTGAAGTGAAGATTTGGGCGTGCAGGGTGAGAGGAAGCAGTGACACAGGCTGTCCTGGTCTGTGTAATCCAGCCAAGACCACAGCAGCTCCAGGCACAGCCTTCGCGAGTGTCTCGCTACGCCCATGGCAGGCAGGATCGTGCCATGAGGGTGGTATGAATCTAATTATTCTCTTTATAGAAGAAATATTCACTCCAGAATATATCGGTAAAAAAATCCATCTTCTTTTAACAAAAATCTTTATTTTGTTATATTATTAGCAGAAGTTATAGCTCTCCTAAACAGGGCTGCCACAACAAATAGGTTCACCATGGGTACTAACACTGTGTTTGAAATGATGCTGAGCCAAACACCCAACTTCTGGAATTAAGGAGCAAAAAGAACAGAGGATTTGCATTCAGGAACAGAGAATTCAGCACAGTATTGTGCTGAATACTTTCCAAAGGCATGATCCCTAATTTTCCTAATTGTCTTCAGTCTGTATAAGCAGGTAGATGAGAGATGAGGAACTGCATCTCCTCCAGACACAGGGATTGAAGAGAGGCAGAGAGCAAGGCTGTTGGTGGGGACCTTGAGCTACAGGCTGCAGCTCAGGCTTGCTTCCTGGTTTCCCGTTTTTCCCCTCTTGCCTCTGAATGCTGGATCAGTGCCTGGAGGAGGGTTAAGGTTATCTCATTAGCCCATCAGTTAGGCTCGGAGCGCAGAGCTGGTGCCTGGCAGGAGCTCAGGATGGGCAGTTCGGGGCAGCAGCTGCTTTGCGCACGTCTGCGGGCCCCAGGCTGCCCGTGCGGCCACGAGCACTCGCCGGGGTCACTCGGTCACTGCTGGTGCGAGGGGCTGGGCCCTCGGCCCCGACCGCCCGCCTGCTCCGTCGTGTCCGAGACGGAACCATCACCCTGACCCTCGAGAACCCCTCGTCTGTCTTTCTGGAGCTTTCTGAGCGCAAACACAGCGCAGCGATGGCAAGCAGTGGGGTGTGAGGAGGAGTTTGTCTCTTTTTTTGTAAATGTTTGTGCATCAAGATGATTAAATTTAATGCTACAGTTTTCTTAACAAAATATACATACAAGTCTGTCCAAGACAGCTGTAAACTGCTTCTCCTATAATACAAGTAGTTATAAGCCATCTGCAATGGAGAATTAATAAAGAATTTTGTCTTTTCAACATATTCTAGTCTTAAAAAATGTCAGCTACAAAATGCTTTAATATTAAAAAAGTGAGGCTGTCAACTTGAGGGACGTCAGCTTTCTGTCTCAGTTCCTTTGCAGAGTTAATTGTTAGTGGTGGACTCTAAAACAGTTGAAAAACAAAGTGCATTCTATAATTAAAGTTAAATATGTCATCTTTTTTATGTAACTTAACGTGTGCATATATATATATAAAAACAAGTGAAAAAGTGAAAAACTTAAAAAAAAAAGTTTGCAAGGCTTCTGATGAAAAGCTATTTAGCTGTAACCTCATGAAAATTCAAATTCAGTTCTCAACCTGGTCACCAAAGAATGTTCTCTCTTCCAGCACTACATTTCTTCTGCCCTATCTTTCATGTTCAGCATCAGCTTCTGCTGTGACCCTTATTTATATTGTAGAATTTGTAAGCAAATTGTGCTGTGAAAATGACCCAAAAGAGAGGAAACTGGTCATATACAGCATGTTAAAGATGATAGGACAAAGAAAGAAAATGTTTTATTCCCTGTTTGTAATGCATCTAGGTGCTATTTTAAAATACAAATCTTTATTAGGATTGAATGTGATATTAACTAGTTAGGATTACCAATTTCTCTTAAAAATCAACAGTTTGCTGTAGTAAATAATTGTGATTTATTTTATTTTTTTCTTTTACATCAAGCAAATCAGAGTATAAAAAAATGAAACTGGACATTGACTTTACCTGTGTTAACAGTTCAATCTCCACTCTGAGCCGAGGAAGGAGGACTCTACAAAATAGCAAATACCTGAAGGTTTTCAGATAGTGCTGAGGCCTGGGCTCACCTGAAGCTCCAGGAAGTCCTTCCTGCCTCCGAACACAAAAGAATCGCTGCTCTCTTGAGCTCCTGCTCATAATAATGTGTTTCCAGTGTGGCCCTGGCCCCGGCTAGCATTAATATGCTCGTGTCTTGTTGGGGCTGCTCAGGTCGTCTTCCCTGGGGATTCTCCAGGGAAGCTGAAGACTTTTTTATTTCTCCTTTAACCAGTGTGATAGCTAGGCACACTGCCTAATGATAGTGTTTTAGTGTCAAAGGATACTTCTCATTCGGTTTCTGTTTTACTGTTTCCTTTGCTTTTCAAAAATTACAGGATTATCCTTCTTGGCTCATTTTCAAACCCAGGGTATTACTATTGCATAATAATTAGTCATTTTTCCGCTATTTTATCAGTATTTGCAGGTTGCTGTTTGATACTCTTTACTGTATGTATCCTTTTTAAGTATCACAGAATGTGACAGTGATGGTAGCTTCTGAACAGGAATAAGTGGTGCCAATCCACGTGGGAAGATTTACAGCACGATGGGAGATGATTTCTGCTGATCACGGAGGACCACACTCCAAATAATTTTGTTCACCAGAGGTGACTATTTATTTTCAGTCTTGTAGTGGCTGGAAGTATTTATCATTTTTAAAATGTTTCCATCATAATATTGGTCTCCTGCTGTTGATCTGACAGACCAAGTTGAAGACTCCCTGTCTTTTGCTGCATTTGAAGTAAATTCAATAAAAAGGAGGCAGAAAAGATTCTGTAGTCTTCTATGAAAAGCTTAACAGTACTAAACCAGTATCCTTATTAATCTAAATTAAGGAGACTTGAACATCTAAGACGCATAAAAATGTTTAAAAAAATGTATGGAATACATCCTTAATGTACTTCAGACCCCTCTATGACATTTTTAAACTAAAAATATCAACTTCTTTGAATGGTGTTTGTTATGTAGTGTGAAATGGTGCATTTTCACACATCACTAGATGATCCTGCACCCAATGCTTAGAGGTTTTGAAGACAAACTTTTATTAATCGTTCAACATATGGAAAATAATTCCAAAAATGGATGTTTTTCCAGATTAGCAATACAATTATTTTTTTCTTCATCGAGCAAGAAGTTAAGCCTTGTGCAGAGAGCAAGACAATGTTTCCACATCAGTTTCTTTGAAATGTGTTTATCTCAAATGCCATGTTATTTATTCCACACTTTGCAGGGAGACAATCCTGTGGCCTTTGAATAGGAGTGGAAAAGCTCCCCTTACAGTTTTCTATATGTATATGTGCATTAAGAATACTAGCAGGACAATTTTCACATGATGAAAATACTGTACAAAATCTGGGTAATATATGCCAGCACTTACCCACTTGAAGTTTTCTCTTTCAAGTGTCTCTTTTTGTAATTAATGCCTTTCAGCATTCAGTGTTCATTACTAATTGCAACACAATATTCAGTTCTGAGCAAGCCGTTATTTTCTAAGTGTTCATAGTAGTTAAATATATCTATTTATTTATTTATATATATATATATAGCCCTACAAGCAAACTCTACAGCAAACCTTCCCAACCCTACAGCAAAACTCTGCAAATGAGCTTTTCCATGATTAAATTAACAATATACATATGCTCATTTTAAGCCTAAAGCTCACTCATCTGCCAGCTTGCAAGGCTGCATACAGTAGTTTCGTGCCGTGATCTCTGAAGGCAGCATCACCTGCACTTTTCCTCCACTGTCTGACCTAGGCAGCTTGGGGATGCTCTATTAAACTGTTGAGACATTCTGTTATGGGGATTTCTCCATTCTTTAAGCATCCTTTCATCTTCCTTTCTTGCATGCTACATTGGCTGTGTATTATTTCTGAACCATTTCTATGGCTCTCCTCCGATTCCTTTCACCCACTCCCAGTTTCTTTCCTAGAAATCAGATGCTGTTTAGAATATGTTTTAACTTGTATTGCAAAATTTTGACAAGTATTTCTAGATTCTTGCCTTCTTATTTCAGCTGAAGCCAGATCCACAGGATATTGTGTGATTAGGAGGCAGAAATAGAAAACAGCCTGCTGGAAAGTAATGAAACACTTCACTTTCTTCCCTGTCTGCTCAAATAAGGAGCAAAAAGCAGCATCCTGCATCATGTACTGAGCAAAACGTACAATAGTGCCAGCCTGTGAGGAGAAGCCTCACAATAGGTTGCTCTTAAAAGTGAATCCCTATACCTGTGTTACAGAATATAGAGTTTCTGATTTCAGATAAGAATTCGTGACTCCTGTTAAGAACATAGGTTTAGTGTTGAAAAAAAAATAAAACCAAAACAAACAAACGAAAAGCAGAAACCTGATAAAACATCCAGACAACACAATAATGTTACAACACTGAAGTAAGAAGGCATTCCTGTACTTTATAGGCTCTTGGATAAAACTCAGTGTAAATGATAACACGGTGGTAAACTTCTTTCTGTTCATAAGAGAAAAATTGCAAGATATTTTAAACATTTTAATTTATTCATGTGTAAAGCATAGGTTTAACAGATACAAGTTTTAACAAACACAAGGCCCTTTTATCTGTCTTATATACAACCTTAAAATACAACCTACAGTCATGATTTACCCTGTGTATGTGTAGAAGTCATCTCTCTAAGGACTTAACCCAGTCTCCATGGAGGAAAGAAATAAATACTAAAATTTTATTTCTTTACACCTTTGTCTTGCTATACTAGTTAACTGGAAAAAATAGGGGATAAGTTATAAAGTAAGTTTTCTACATAATAGAATTCTTTAAGCCGTCTTACCTCTCTAAGGAAGAGCCAGTGTATCCGTAGGAAAGCTTCCCTGGTGTGTGGGGGAGTCAGACTTGGGAAAGTGTTTCAGCTCCGTAACTGAGCGAGCCTTCTCTCTTGCCATACTCTTGTGCAGGTAGGTTCTCTAAGAACCGCATCAAAATCACTCTCTGCTGGTAGCCAAGTCTATTTGCAGCTCTCCAGATGGAAGATGCTCATGGTTTTGTTTGGTTTGCTTTTGTTTTACCTGTCTTTACTCCGTTTGCATGGCCTCAGTCCCTGCAGTCTGCTGAGGCACTTAGCCCTGCTAAGGCTGCCTTTTGGGTCTAGCATAGTTTCCTTGATAATACGTTTTTACTCATTCCTCACCACGGCCACACACTCCACACACCAATAATATATTGTGAGAGCTGACTGATCTAAAGGTCATCAGGAGCCCCCCAAAAAAGAGGAGTCTTTGAAATGGGAAGAAAGAGACGGGAGTAGGTGTAAAATGAAAGAAGGCTTGAGGAATTTCCACCTGACCCACTATTTGAAAATCTGTTTAAAGAGAAGCCTACGAGGAATATATGCAAGTTTATAATATTATGATCAGTATAAACAGGTGAATAATGGATTGGTATTCTCTATGCCCTGTAGTCTGGTAGAGAAGTCTGCCATTGACCTCATGAGAAGCAGGGTAATGTGCTGCATGAATCCATGGTCTCATGCAGCATGACTTAATGTTTTATTCATTGCTTGTTTGTTCTTAGTTCATGCAACTAGTTCAAAAGCTACCATAACACCAACACACAAGTGTAATTCAGTAGTTATAGAGCTATTTATAAATTTTAAACTCCTCCTCTGTCATAACAAACTCACTGCACGGCAAATGTGAACAACTGGGCACCTCTATCTGCCATGTGTCACATGGATTCACCTAGGACCCTTTGGGCTCTCTGATTGCTATACGTTTGTTATATACGATGTCAGGCTACATGAATGCTGCTTGCATGAGATTGAAGTGTCTGCTTTTATTAATAAATATCCTATGTGTTTCTTTTTCCTGTTATTTTTTTTTTTCCAGTTTGGAACTTTTTCTCGGAAGGGTACAATCAGTGTATTAGAGTGATTCTGTGCTTATGAAATACTACCTTTTAAAAATCATTTCCATATTATTTATAGTATTGAATGGAGATTATATCTCTGACTATTTAAAAGCAAAGACTTTTCAAAGTAGTTATCACTACTGTCTAATGAACATCTTCAGTGCTTTACTTCATGTAGGAACCGAATTCGCTACCACTAAGTTGGCATATGCAGTTTCTTTGAGAATTGTATCTTTGAAACACTCAGAGCAAGTCTGTTATTTAAGCTCTGCTGTCCACTTGAAGCCCTGAAATTCCTCCCCTTGCATGGAATTGTATTGCCTGCCCACCTCGGCATCCAGGGAAGTGCTTGTGTAAAGACTGTAACATTTATGAACAGTCTGTGGAAGAAAAATGTGTATTTTTCTCGGCAATTCCATCAGACATTTCCTGTATCATCGCTGCAGATTCAGCGTTGTGAACTGGCGGAGAACTGAGCGGTACCAGGACATGCTCTGCGCCTGACACGGGGCAGAGGGTGTCCCAAATGTCCATGCAGGTTCTCTGGTCACAGGGTAGATCTTTGGTTCATGGGATGTATGTGTAGAAGGATTAGGCTGTCCATGTGGGGACAATATGTGTAAAGCAATGGAAAATGTTGTGATGAACACTAATGTCATTTATCATCTGTCACATCATAACATTATAAATGAGATGTTGTATGTAGGTCGTGATGCTGTGCCAGTGCCGTCCATGGAGAGCAAGGAAATAGTAAAAACATCTTTGTATCGTTCAAGCTGGGAAGTAAATGTCTGCACGGTGGAACAGTGGCACAAGGGAACAAGCTTATTGCTTGGGATTGCCTTGCAATAATTCATTATGGCTGCTAATAGATTGAGAGGTTTTGCCTTGAAGAGCTTCTCAGACAGACAGGTGCATAGATGCAACAGTGTAGTCTAACATGGGGAAATTAAGAGGAAAACGAATCTATATCAAAAGTGACAGGGCTAAACAGAGCAAGTCTATTGTGGTGGGATGCAGTAAAGGTAATATAATCACAAGTTTAGCATAGGAATTTGCCTCAGGGCAATTACTACTACATCTAGTTGCATAGGAATAACAAGGTTTAACCCTAGAACTTAACTCCAGACTTGCAATGAAAAGTAAAAATGCTTCATGATTCATACTTTTTAAAAGTAAAACATTTTGAAGTAATTTTCATCTGTATTATCTGGTTTAAGTGCCCAATTTATACCCATGAAAGAAACTAATAATGTATGTATATGTGCTGATTAGCACCTCTTGCGTATGGCCTTACGCGGAGTCAAGGTTAGGGGCGCTCTCTTACCGAGAGCGGAGCAGAGGTGTGAGCAAGCAGAGGCCCCGTTCCACCGGTTTGTCACAACTTGATGTTCAACTAAATATACATCCTCATTTGTACAATTCTAGGAGCAATTTCCATTTCAGTTCCTGAAGTGATACTGATTGATGCAAATAAAGTTGTTGGAATCTTTTGAAATACAGACTAATTTAGAAATGTGGTAATTAGACAGCTTTTAGTTAACGATGACCATTCACTGTCTTGAACCACATGGAGACTTTTATATTTGCCTGTATTTATTATATTTATTATATGTGTATATTTTTTATTTGATGTTTTGGAAATAGAACCCCAAACCAGGTCCCTACTGTGAGACTACGCTGCAATCATACTGGTGGTTGTCACTCCAGAAGTAATGAAAATAAATAGGAAGTTGCAGAGTTTATGCTCAATTAATCACTGCTCCAGCAATGAGTTTTATTTAAATCTGCATAGGCAAAGGTCATTGAAGTATTCTAGTATGTAATACTGAGGATATTTTAGTAAAATAAATGATAGAGTTGACTTCGGATATTAAAGTGCTTATTTACGACGTGTTAAAAAGGGAGTATTGAGGAGTCTTGACTTGATCCTGTAGTTGTTTTTTTCCTGCTCACAAGTGTTGCATGTGTCGCGGCTGCTCTGTGCCGTTTGTGAGTTCCAATATGAGTATTTACCTACTTTGTAATTTTTAAGCCTCCTAGAAGTCTAATATTCCATGTGCAGAGGGTGCTGTCGCCCAGTGATTGCTGGAATTTCAGGATGGACGTAGCTTGTGGCACTTGGAATCTCCCTGAGTTTCAGCAGCTTCCAAACCCAAGAAGTTGTAATGTTTGCCGTGTTGTCAGTGCAAGGAAGTCGTGCTGTCATTTTTAACTGTTTTCAAAGAATACCTTTGTTCATGGAAGAAAAATCAGTATTTTCTCCACTTGGAGCCTGTCCCTGGGAAGTGGCTAGGACATATGGGTATTTAGATTAGCGTTAGTATCAGCATTATGTAAGCATAGATCCTCATGTCTAGCCATTTCCATGTTCCCCTTCATCTGCAACTAAATGTCTTCATCTGAACGCGCTAAATTACTACCTATCTATTTCAGTTTGCTGGAGGGAGGGGTGATAGTCTTTGCTGTTTAAGATGGATGGTTCACTTGTTCACAGGAGGAGAAAAAATTTCCAATCATTCTGCACCACTGGAGTCTGGCATGAGCTGCTGAGAGAAGGCAGGATAAATGCCATCAGGAAAAGAAATGATGTGAGGCTAGACAGTTATTCTTGCTAAAACAGGTGGCTAAAATGTGCAAAACACCAGCCTAAAAGTGGTGCAACTAGAACATTTCCCTTGCTGTAAATAGTCACTGCGGATAACTTAGAGGCACTGCTCTGCACACCTGATAAATATTTTTTCCCAACCCCTTCATTTTGAAATCCTTGAGTCATAGCAGTCTTGAGGAATGTAATTGATCGTTTGCTTGTTTATTCTCATTATGTTTTTTTTCATTGTTTGGAAGTATGCTCTTTATTCCGTGAAATTAATTTGGGTTAGTTGTTGCTACAAAGATAAAAATAAATATTCCACTTTCATGGTTGCACAACTTTCCCCATCGTTCACGTGTCTTGTGGAGGAGGATCTGAGGATTTGGGGAAGTGATCTGGGCAAAAAATGCATCTTTATACTGGGCATGAAATCTGTGCTCCCTGGCTTCAAAGTGACTTGTGGCAAATTGCATCTATTCTCTGTGGCTTAAATTCTTTGCAACAGAGGAAAAGGAGGGAAGTGATAATTTGCACTGTTTTAGTAGAATATTTACTACTCTGATCCTGAGAAGAGGTAATTGTGAATACAATATACATTTTACCATTTCAGTCAAAGGTTTGCATCATCATTGGGGTGGATTGTATCAACACACAGGTGAAACATCTCAGTTACTTGAGAAAAGAGCAAGAAGCTTCAGGGTTTCGTCTGTTGTTATGGGTCAGCGCCTTTTTAATGCTCTTCCTCCTCCTTCCCCCCAGCTACTCGGAGTTGCACTTCTGCAACCCGACTTGCAGTGCAGTATCATCCACGGCCTCCTGCGGCCCAAGGAAGGGAGGACGCGCTCACCTCTGCCATTAGGGGCTTCCCAAATAGCACCAATGTGTTTATCTGAGACAGAGACATCCTGACAAAATCTAATTTTACTATTTGTTTCCGGTTTTTACTGTTCTAATGAATATAGTGTTTGCAACTTCTTTTGCATCTAAGTCTTCATCACATGGTGTTGCTAAGAAACAGACTGCTATTATAAGGGATCTAAATATAAGAACATATTCCTACTAAATTTGATACAAAAAAAAAAGGATTTATCTGCATGAAAACAAGGTTTTTGTTTCTTGAAATACTCCAGTTCAATCAAATAGTCAGCTTTCAGTTTAAGTGTTCTTAATATAACAGTGGATGAACGGAATAATGTTGAGCATTTTGGAAAAAGATCCCAGCTCACAGTTGTCTGAATGATCCTGCCCGTTGCAAAGTGCATCACACTGCTTTAAAGAGCTTATTGCTGAATGC
>JAUBNY010000146.1:4010631-4035750 GCA_032275445.1 Crypturellus soui | reverse complement strand
ATATGTGAAATGTGGTATGCAATCATCTAATTATAATTATTCTATTATAATCAATGTAATCATCTATATTACATATATTTATACTAGTTCCTTGCTAATAAATTTTATGAAGCTTCTAGGATAAGATATGCTTTTGATTGTAGCAGGGCTGTATGTATTTAATACTTAAGCTGCACCTGAGAGTATACGCCAAGTCTTAATCATTTCCGTATATTTTTAAAGTTTATATCAGGTGGACCAAACACATAAATTACTCATACCAGAATGAAGACATTTAATGATGTTAAATCAGTTGTGTTTTAATTCTAATAGGATTTGTTAGCTAAGTAATTGCTTATGCTGTGAAATGGCATATATAGACATATATATGATATATAATGAATATGTATTATATGTGGTATTATGATTATATAATCTTTAAAATATTTTCATATACTATATATTTAGCATATAGTTATGGGATAGTATATCTTAACATATGAATATGTTATGAACATATGAATATAAGTACATTTGCCATTGTACTTATATATTTGCATGCATACATATATATGTGTATAATTTCTTATGCATGCAGTGATATATCTGTGCAAGCATATGGTACTATTATGTATGTTTGCAAATGGATTTCCATTCATGTAATTAAGCATTAAGCTTTTTTTTTTGAAGATTTCTGAATATATTGTACTTCCATAGGGGAAAGAAGAGAAGAAAAATTAATGTAGCATTTATAAATGTTGAATTACAGTTTGGCTTAAACCCAGGAGTTTAAGCTCTTTTTTTTAAGAAGAGCTTAAAGTTGGGAGGAATTTTTCATATATTTGAATATATATTTTCAAGAATCTGAATGCAAATCTCTGTCTATGAAGTAAAGTAGAGAGCAAGAAACCATCTTGAAATAGTCCCAACAGGTCAAAAGCTCCATACAGAGTTCCTCAACTTGGACTAAATTCCAGCATATGGAATGGAAAGAACTTATGTTTTTGGGAGTATATCCATTCTGTACAGAAGAGTAGCTATTCTGCTTTAAATTCCCAGCATACATGATCTGTGCATGCAGAGCGTCTTCTGCCTGCTCCTTTGCAACCCGCAACAATGACCCATTAATCAAGTGTCACTCCTCTACTACACAGGAGTTCCTTTTTTATTGCTTTCATTTATAATAATTTAGTTTATACTTTACAATGTTATTGATTTTACAAAATGGCTCATTACATTTACACAAAGCTAAATCATCCAATTAGATGCTTTAAATTAAGTCATATAAATTTCTTACTAGATTTATTATGGGATTGAATTGGAAATCAAGTCCTAATAAATTGTTTTTTTAAATAATTATTGGGAAGACATTGTTATTTATATTATAGGTTAGCAAAGGAATACAAAATACCCTGTGGGTGTTCTAAAAGATTTAGAAGATCCTCTTTTGTACAGTGCTGGGTGGCATAAGCAGTATAAGCAGTTCTTAGACTTCCTCTGCATGAAGTTGAAACGGGATTTGCTTTGTAGTTCAGGTAAGCAAGAAGAACCATCATGCTGCCAAGTGGCCTATCAGGTAACCTTTCATATTAGACTATGCAGGGGAACAGAGAAAACAGGGAAGAAGAGCATGTGTGTGGTAGAACTTGGCTTCCTCACTCCTTCTGTGCTGTCCTGGGCACAAGGGGCTGAAAGGGGGCCTACTGATTTCCATAGGAAGAAGTGAAGCCGCCCAACAAACCCTATAGATGTGTGTAATGGAATGTCTCTTTCTCCTGTGTATGGAAGAAATGCAGACACACTACAGAGAAGTTTATTCCAGAGTTTGCAGTGCTGGTCCTATGATCAATGCTCTTAAATTTAACATGTATTTGTAATTCAAAGGTGATTTCAATATGATTCAGGCTTGTCAAGCATTTTTTATTCCATAGAAACTCACTTCAAAATTATACTGCCAAGTCATGCTGATAGAGCATGATGGTTGCTCATTTTCAATGTCATCGTTTATTTTTAGTTATGAAGCTCTCTCTTCTCCATAATCTTTTCCAAACCCTTTTTTTTCCCCCAGTCTGTTTAGAATTTGCCTCATCAGAAGTACCTTTTAGTCTGTCTTGAGAAAGCAAAAGGGAACGAGTCCTTTCCTTGGATTTGCTCCTAAACCGATCATGTTTTTTCATCCTTTTTATCTTTGAGGAGAGGCTCACTCAGTAAGACTGTTATTCCCTGTGTAAATATTTCTCTTGCTGACAGAAGGAATCTGTGAAACTGCAGTGAGAGAAATGTCTAGTAAGCAGCAATTTTACTAGTACAATAACTATATTAACCAGTAACAGTTACTGTTGTTAATTAGGATAAATGGCGAGGAACAGAAATATACCTAGTACATGGCAGTGGCAAGAAGCTGTTGCCAGAGTGCCTGCCTGAAAGACAGTGAAATAGGATGTCTTTTAAAGCACAACAGCGGAAATTAAGACCGTCACTGAGTAGGTGTCAGGATTTAATGCACTGCCTCTATTCACTGGCACCTCCTATTCACTTTCTAGCCCATTAGCCCTACAAAATATGCATTCTCTTTATATCTCTGTATCATCCTGACTATTTCTTTTTTAGTTTTGTGCCTTTTTTCTGTGCTTCTTTATTTGCCTTTTCTTATTCTTTTTTTGCTGCAGTGTACTTCTAACAATTTGCCTTTTTATTCTCTTTGGAACAGTTTGTCTTGCTGATCTTCCCCTGCTCCTCTTTGTCAAGGATGACAGGGTTACTATCTTTACATTTTTTGAATAATTAAAAGCCCTGAATCTTCGGTTATCCTCTGCTGGACTGTCAGGATTTGTAGCTTAAAGGTTTCCTCTCTGGTAAAAAAAGAACTATTTGTTTTAGAAGAGAATCTTATCTGTTCATAACAAAAAGTAATATTGTGTATGAATGCATAGTTTCTAGGGTTTTTTTCAAGTCTGAGAACTTACTAAATGCAGCTTTGTCCATTTTATCTTGATTTCTGCTTGTTTCCAACACTGCATATTGCAAGGCTACTGAAGAATTACCTCTTTCCTATACCTAGTCTTACGTTATAAATTGTCTTGTTTATGTTTACTGTTCTCTAACATTTATTCAAGATTACCTAGATGCTCAGCAAAAATCTATTTTTTTCTTTTTTAAACTTTTAGATGTTTCTTGCCTAGTACTTAAAATACATTTTCACTGTGTCACCTTAGGAGCAATTCTTCAATCTCTAATCACATTTCTGAATTAAAAAGAAGCCCTCTGTATTTCATGATGTTAAAGATTCTCCCCTTCAGTGCTTTTCTTCACAGTGTGATGTCCCCTCACCAGAGCTTGACCCATTTCTGCTGCCTGTGGTGCTGTTCTCTTCAGCCTGTCAGCTGCAAAGGCGAAATACCTTAAACTTGAAACAAGTTCTGCGTCCCTGTCCTCTTCTGTTGTCATACTGACTTTTTGGAAAGTCGTATCAATGCCAGTGCTAGGACAGAGCCCTCTGGCTGGGAGAACATTATCAGGAAATACCAAGGATGGTCCCTTCTCTTTCCCTGTGTTTGCTGAGAATTGCAACATCATTTAACCTCTCGTGTCACCGTGCAGCCCTGCTAAGGGAGCCTCCTCATTTCCACAGGGGGTTGGCAGTACTTTGCCAAAATCCAGACTTCACTGATGGCACAAGAAACAAGGAGGTGACACGATGTATGGAGGTGACTTGTAAAATTCCTTAAAGTTGTCAGTGATCGAAGTCATGCAGAAAGGGGGCATCATGCTCCTCTGAGCTCCTTCTCCTCTGGTCTTTCTCAAGCTGTAGGAGTCATTGTACCTCAAAGTAATTACATTTTACTGCAAAGTAACTAAATAGTTGTGATGAAGTGATGAAGAGCTTTTAATTTGGGTCTTGCAAGACCTCATATTTAGAGTCTTTACCAGTAAGACAGTATCTCTGTCTTGTATTTCTCTCCTTACATGGCCAAATGAATTTGTAATGATTTATATGAAAAGCAACGATTGGAAATCAAGGGGCAACGACTTTAGAATAACCATGGAATTGCAGTGAAAGTCTTCTCCAAGGCAGTGGCAGTGGAAAGTTTAATTGATTTGTCTGCTGGGAGGGAAATGTCAGTCTCCTCAGTTCCCAGGTGAGCTCAGAGCCTTCCAAGGCATTTGCAAGGGTTGGAATCTTCCTTTTTCCCTGTCTCCAAATGCCCTATCCTCTTTTGGGGATTTCTGACACTCTGTTGTACATAAGCTTTTTAGTTCTCAAAGAAAAAGTAAGGTGAATGGCTTACTGAAAGGTGTAGAATAATGAAAACAATTTATGTAGCAAATAAATAGCAAATAAAGTAGCTTTAGAACACTGTATTTTCATATGTCTGTTCCATTGGCATAGAATAATGCCAATTCTAGAGGACAGGTTAGGATGAATACAACTGAGTCAAGCAGAACCAAACTGTTCACCTTTACAAACTCACAAGCAGCCATCAGTGCCAAGAATTAATTCCTTCCGTGTTGACAGGAAGAAGGTGGGTGAGACAGTCCTGTCAGTGAAGTGAATGAAGTCAGAGTGGCAGCAACACCACACACACAAATAAAATGAAAAGGAAAGAAAAACAGTTGTTGCTGCAGAAACTTTCTTCTAGGCTGGAGACACAGAAAAAGGAAATGTGATGACTTGGTGTGTGTCATCTCGTACCCTGACGAGCCCTTTCAGAACAGAGAAAGAGTGTAGGAGGCCACAGAGGCCTTGCTGCTCGATAGAACAAATGGACTTCTGGGTAGCAGAAAAAAAGTCTCCTTTTCAGCAAACTGAGAAATAGAACAAGTCGGCTGTATTGAACCCTCAAAAGCTAAAGAAGGCTCTGGCCAAGGCTAACCTGAAAGAGAGCTAAGCTGGGTGATAAGGACACAGATACAGCTCTTTTGTGTTCGCTATCGTTTAACTGCCATGATGTTATAGACCCAATTTCCAGAACATACCTGTCAAGTTTTGTTTTCAGTAGTTTTAGCACTTTCAACATATGGTCCTGTTTCTTGGTAATACATCTGTAACTCAGCTGTTTTCAGAAAGTCCTATTAGAGAGCAGCAAATAGAAGCCAAAGAAAGAAATAATATCAAAAAGGGGGATTAACTGCATGTCCTACATACTGCTCACAACAATGGACTGAAGAACTACTGTGGATCAGCTGTAAATCTCATAATAATGTAAAAGTCCACATCTGTCCGATATTTGTTATCTCTTCTCTTTCTAAAGAGATTTAATCTCTTTAGAGTCTACACTGATTATAAAATATAAAATCCACTATCCAAAACAATCCTGTTACTTTTTAACTAAAGTTATATCAATGTTTGTCCTGTACCTATCACTCAAGACTGACAGGAATACAAGAGACTGGGATTTTCTCACGTTCTTTGGATGGACATAGTACTTGCGGGAGAGAGAACATCAGAGTCCTGGTGTGCATATCAGATCCTCCTCTCCAGAAAACACAGTTTTAAAATTTTTGAGGTAGTCCAAAAATAGTTATATGTTACAGTAAGCAAGCAACTCCTGAGCTATATTGTAAGAGAGGATACAGATCCACATTCTTTGGATGTCTATACTCTGCATTAACATCAAGATGGAACATAGACTTGTGTGTACTGCGCTGTTTTATCCTGTGTACTTTTATGTACAGGCTGCCCAGAGAGGCTGTGGAGTCTCCTTCTCTGGAGATCTTCAAGACCCACTTGGACGCAGTCTGTGCCAGGTGCTCCAGGTGGCCCTGCGTGTGCAGGGGGGTTGGACTAGATGACCTCTAGAGGTCCCTTCCAACCTTAGGCATTCTATGATTCTATGATTCTATGTTTGCTGTCTGCATATGCAGCTTGTTATGTCTGTACTGCTCGTGGTCAGGGCAAAACTCAAATTTGTCAATACATCTTGGCTCAAACCTCTTTTGCTCCCACCCATGGCAGAATGATCATTCCTTTTCTGCCCACATTGTCGGCATTACATGAATTCCTGTCCTTGTGCTACCTTGCGACAAGAGTAAATGGGAATGTGATTTGAAGGTACCCAAGTATGAGGAACATGGTCCAATCTTCTCTCTGTTTGGAGCTGTTCCACTTGTTGTTCCAGTCTCCCCACTTTGTGCTCTGGTTGTTTCCTAGCTTACTTGTGCTGCATTTGTGCAGGGGGGCTGTCAGAGCTTTTGATTTCCAATGTGAGCTCAAGCTGTGAGCCAATGTGAGAGGATAGATATCCCCTTTAATCCTGACTGAATTTATCCCGTAGCGCTGCTTGCTGTGAGGTGCTGGAGGTGATCACGCGTTCCGAATACAATTAACTCCATCGTCTTGTTTCTGCTGCACTGTCACTCCCAAGACCCTGTTCTCTGAGTGCGCAGCCCCAAAGACTAAGAAGTCAGAAGTTTTTTCTAGCTGAAAAAGATCATTAGTTTAGAAGGCCAGTCGGTAGCTGACATCCAACACGGAGGAGGATGTAGGCAGACTTTGTTAGGAACTTTTCTCCTACAAGTCTGGTTGGAGACAATGAAAAATCCAGTTTTGAGGATTACATATGTAACAGGTTAATTCACTGGGCTCATTTATTTTACTGTAATGTGTGTAATCCATTTTTTGGGGCATTCAGAGAAAGATTTAGTTCCTAAAGCACATTAACGATACATTTTGAAGAATGCTTTTTATCCTATGCCCAAAAATTATGCTCCTAAATAAGAGAAAGAAGGCCAGGTATGTTGTTGAATTTGGGACCTACCGCTTCAGGAATTCCCAGACAAGAATGTATAGAATTAGAGAGTTTTATCAGTTAACTTTTGAGAATGCTGTAAATACAGGATTGTAATTTAATGTCTGCATAGTTGTTACACTTGTTTTAAAGTTCACCTTATAGCTAACCTTGAAGGAGAAAAACAGTGGTTTCCACATGCCTGTTTTAAGGGACTGATGAATGCAGACGGGGCTTTGGAAAGTTATTGAAATTGAAAAAGTATTTGAAATATTAAAAAAAAAAGGAGAAGGGGGTGAAGTCAAAACAGAAGCTTAGTCAAGTCACTGAGTGACAGCAGAATTTTTCTGTTGAGTCCACAAATTCTAAGGTATACAGATTTCTGGGATGCCCCTGTACTATGTTAATCTAATCGAGTTGAAATATTCCACATTTAAGAAAGTAGCTTGGCTCTTTTTCAGACAAAAATTATTTTAAGAATTTGCCACAGTACTTTACATCAACTACAGGCTTAAGGTGTTTTTAAGCTCTGTAACCAACCCTGGACAAGTGTTTGACTTGATAGTCCAAATATGTTGACACTAAATATTACTCTTAGGAATGCTTTGTTTGAATGTTTAATTCTTTTTGATAATTCACTGTTTGTTTCACTACCTGTCTTAGCATTAAAGATATTAATGGGCTTAATTTAAACATAATTTACCTAATTTAATGGAAAATCCCTTTTAACTTGTCATACTGTGAGTAAGTAAATAAGCATTTGATTTGTGAACTACCTATTTTTATCTAGTTTATCTTATGTGAAAGTGAAAATTTATTAGCTACTCTTAGATAGGACCATATACAAATACATGTTTAACAGTATTCATTGATGGGAAATATACATATATATATTCTCACTTGAACAGGCTTATTTATGGTTATTTGAAGTAAATAATTTAAACAGTTGATATTTATTTATAAGAATTGGAACTTTAATCTATCCAAAGTGTATTGTAGGAGGTCAGGATATTCTGGATATAAGTTTATATGTCTGAGTAGTCATGCCTGGACAAATAGTCACTTTATTATACAAGCAGCGAATGAAAATTCAGTAAAATCAATATTTATATGCATATATGTATATTCCTTCATATATATTATGAAAAGATTTAGAGATCAAAAATTAACACAGAATGGAAGATTCAGTGGATACATTTTTCAATAGTTTTTGTCATAAGCATTAATGACAAATTTCAGGCAAAGCATCCAAGTGTTTTTACTATAGATTGAAGTTAAATTGTGAAATATCTTGACCTAGATGTTTGCATAAAATCAATAATAATGATATGTTGGTAAAAAGGAATGACCTTTCTGTTAACAGAAAATAATGACAAATGTCAACAGCAAGCAAATGACAATAATTCAATTAAGTTAGTGCTTAACTTAATCTTATCCTAATATATACTTTTAGATTAGTAACTGCCAATTAGGAAATTAATTTAAAAGGATACTGAAATGCTTGTGACCTATTATGTGAAAAAAGCATGAGCCTTTCATTTCACTTTTGAATATAAAAAAAGAATTGGTCTCCGAGACACTACAGAAGCCTCCTGAATATAAAACTCCTAATATGCTGGAACCAAAAAAAGAAGGCATTGCTTGCCAGTGTGTGATAGCTCCATGAGGAAATTTATGAAGAATAAAGATATGGCATTTCCTGCCTCTCGCTTCAGTTTTGCAAGAAGCTCTGCCAAGAATCTTGGTTGTTAAATATGAATTAGAAGCCCAGTCAACATCTTTCTTGATTATTACTAAATCTAAAGCCTGCAAGAAGTGGGTGGGTTTTTTGCTGTGGTTTTTGTTTCTTTTTCTTCTTTTTTTCTGTATCAGGGTATGATTTACTTTGGCAGATGTTTCACTATTCCACATCTCTAGTTTTATCACTGAAGTTTGGTGGCATATAAATCCCACGTGAGAATAAGCAATGTTTTATTTTCTAAATAGAAGGAAAGCCCTGAAAACATTTCTTAGAAATATCTGCCCATCTATTATCCTAGACACGCAGGTGCCACCATATCGTGGGCTGTAGCAACCAATTTTTACAGCTGATTCCTCTGTGAAATCCTCCGGCTACATCCGTGGTGGATTCAGGGTTCACTCAAACAAGCCTGGGGGGAGCCCTTTCTGCAGCGCTCCCGATGTAGTACGTGGGCAGCGGGAAAGTCTGCGCTCTCGGATAACTGGATTATGGAGAGCAATCAAGCAGCATCCCTAAGTTTTCCATCAGCGTAAGGCGGTTAATAATTAGTCTTCTACATTTATTTCTGTAAACTTCCTCAAAGCTTAGTTACGTAACCGTAAAATCTAGCTGTTTGACATTTGCTTGACAGTCTAGTTTTAGCTGTGTCTTCCTCTGCTATTTATTTATATTATTGCTATATCTAAATGGGTATCATGTTGCACTTCGACATAAAAATAAATTTCACTTAATGCAGCAGGATGGTAAGTCTGCAGGTTTTAACAGAGCTGCCTGAAACAATATTCCCAGCTAACTGCCAGAACTGCAACTTCCAAACATCAGAAATAATAAATGGCAATCTGTCTTTCCCAGGGGTATTTTAAGAATATTTAGCATGTGAACACATGTGAAAACTACAGTGGACTGAAAGAGTCCTGAATTGTGCTCAGCGTTATTGAAACTGAAAGGCAGCGAAGAGGTGTATAAATGAATGGGCTCCTAGAGGCTTTTTTATAGATTATGGGGGGAAGATGTGTTATAATAAAAGGTAATAAGAGCTTTTCTGCCTTCGATAGACTCTACCTTCAGCTAACCTACAGCTGTCAGGAATCAGTAATCTATGTTGGATAAAGAGACTTTGAGGAGCAATTTTATTCTATTGGAATGCACCAGTTTGCACAATGGATTTGTTAGCTTTTTACAGGCAGCCTTCCTGAGAGACAATATTTCTGCAGCACGATAAAGCACTTTTTCTGTTTTCATTCTGCAGTTCTTTAATTGGATGAATGGGCTGCAGGGGCCCAGAAGCTGGATGGAGAGTAAAATTTACTGTCTTTGAAAAACCAGCCAAACAAAACATGTCAAGTAGTTTCACATGACACCAGGAGAAAATGAACATAAAAAGAAAGCCTATTGAAAGAACCGGGCATGAATGTTTTGGTGGTATTCACTTCAGACAGGTACGTTTTACATGAGTCTTTTTCCCTTATGGGAAAGTAATATACTCCAAGTTGAGTAAGTACAGGTCCTTTTCATAAAAGGTTGGAGGAATAAGCACTGGAAATGCAACAACAGTGGTGTACTGAGCACGGAGCTGGAGCACGGTGCCATGAGGCTAATTAACAGCATGCACTGCCACTGTGTTCCCCCGGGGGAATCATGGTTTGCAGTGATAACTATGGAGATTGAGACATTCTTAATCTAGGCAAGTGGTGCAGTAAACCCTCGCTCCACTCTGAACAGCAAGAGGAATACCAATGCGAGGAGGGGAAGCTGATTTCAAATCAAGTGCGGAGTGTCCTTTGTCTCCTTTTCATTGTGTTTGGCTACACTGATTTATTTGCTGAATAGAAGATGGAAGTCATCCCACTCTTGACTTGGTGTATAGAGTTGTTTTATGCCACTCTATAAAGAATTTTGTTTTCAGAGCGGCCTGTCCTTTGGAGTATTTTTCCTTTAGTGCAACCTCGATATTCATCGATGATGGGAAAAGTCCTACAGAATGTTGTTGAAGCAGTAGAAATGAGTCCTTCAGGCAGCATTGATTTTGCAAGTTTTTTCCTAGATTCTATTAAATGCTTCAAAACTTTCGCTCTGCGATCACTACGGTAATAGTTTTGAAGCCCGTATCCCCTGCTACAGGGCATTCCTGCTACTCCCATAATAGGTAGACAACTGCTACCGAGCTGTCAGTCTGTATGATGGGTTTAATGCTTGCCCATCACTTGCAGAGACGTGTAGCTTGTCTTTCTTAGCGCGTTATGTCCCTGTTAGCACCCAGAAGGTGCTCCAGTAGGGAGGGAAGAGTGAGTGCACTTTAGGGGGGAGATGGAGGAGATCCATCCGGGAAGAGGAGGATGGCAAGCAGCTTCAGCTGAGATTCAGTCTGGAGACCAGAACAAGGGAAAGGTCAGGGAATACATCACTCTCGCAAGGGTAAAAGTTTTGAGAACTGCACTGGCAAAACAGACAGTTTGTGGAAAAAAAAGGCTTTAATAGAGGAGTCAGAATGGGTACTGGTTTGAAGAGAAAATGAGAGTGTGAAATGGATGGTAGGCTGACCACTGGTGTCACCCTTTACTGCCATTTAGGTTGTTCATATGCATTATGCCATTATAAGATTTATTTCCTTGAATACTGTTTTTGCCCCCCCCCTTTTTTTTTAATTAGGCAGAATCCATGTACTTCTAGTAGAGCTTAATTTTGTGAGATATGTGAGAAAAGCACTATTTTTGGCCAGAGTCCAATGATTTTGAGCTGTGGTTCAAACTCAAAGTGAAGTGGAGATCACAGTTTAAAATACCTGACAGTTTTTGATTTGTCTTTTGTCACTGAAGAAGAGGGCAAGTTAAATGGTGTGTGGTAAAAAGCAATTGAACAAATCACTGAGGAAAAAAAAAAACACAACCCAAAGGATGTATTTCTTTCTTTCTTTCTCTACTTAGCCACAGTAGCTTTAGGGTATGCTTTAAATTTTTGTTTTGTAACAAAAAAGATAGTGCTATCTTTTAAATTAAAGCTGTATATATTTATATTTATGAACACATATGCAGGTATATGTTATATGTGCAAACACATCCACATTCTAGACATAGTAACCTTAGGTCACCAGCAAAATATTATCAACATTTCAACAGTTTTCTGTAAGAAAACTAGCAACAGAATGACAGAAGGAAGACATTTTTTAAGTGTAGGATAAATATACATTAGAACAAAAATGGTTGCAACCTTCAGTTCTTATCAGTACAACAGTTCTAGAATTTGGAGAAAAAATATATTTAAGATTCCTCACAATGTCATCCCTTGTATTCAAGAGTGCACCTGACCTGTCTTGGCCGTGACTGGAGATTCTCTGTGCTTGCAAAAGAAAATAAAAGTGTATATGACAGAGATGAATTAAAACCCATGTGCATTTTATTGAGTGATGTGGATTTTCAGGTGACATGTGACAAAAGACTCAATAATTGCTTCTTTAGTGCTTGATTTTTTTTTTTTTTTTCTGAAAGAAACAGAGTTGCCTGGAGGTTTTTTAATATTTGTTGGGGCTTGAGGTTCTGGTCATTCCTACTACCCTTTCCTTTCCTCCTCCTCTTCTGTGCAGGATGTAATATTTGTTCTCTGAATCATGCTGGGACATATTTTGGGAATTCATGGGATTATCACCAGGGCTACTGCTATCAGGCAGAACACATGCACATTTTATTATCTCATCCAACAGGTTTTCATTTCCTATGCACATCGAGTGAGCATACAGGAGGAAACGCGGTGCCATTACTACTGGCAGAACTCGATAAATATTGTAACAGTCTTTTCAGTGCTGCAGAAGCTCATTCTGTCATCGTAATTCAGAATCTACACATTTCATTTAGCCCTTAGTTCCTATCTCTTCCTTTTTCTCATCTGCAGCTCCAGAGCGGACAACGTTGTGACCCTGAGCAGTCCAAAAGAGGACGTGTATTACTAGACTACACATATTGCTCGACTATGATTAGATAGTAAAAGGAGTTTGGAGAGCTCCTGAAATATATAAACAGCTATCTGGAAATTGTCCTGCCTCTGAAAACAGTGATCTTTGACAGTTAGTCAGGAAGATGAGACAGGCCTATTAAGAATACCTGGTAAAGAACCTAGTTGCGTTACTTTCTAATACCCTCAAGAACATTATTAAACCCTGAGAGTTTAATAATCTATTTGAGTGGAATTAAACTTTGTGACGTGGACAAACTGCGTGGGGGTCTGTCTCTATTTTGAGGTGCCCATCACAGTAAAATCTCAAGGGGTCTGTGCAGAGCGAGCAAGAGAGGAGCTGACGGGAGGTCGTGCTACCAACTCCAGCCCGTGAGGTTGGCTGTAGGAAGAAGACTCCAAACTCTTGCTCTTGACCCGTATAGCACCAGCCCCTCATTTCTCTTTCACTTTTACTCTGCCTTTGGAAGTCTGGGATAGAGACATAATTCACTATCTTAAATAGACCTTTTCTTTAAATGTAAATATTTGTCAGAGATGATTAACTCCTTTTGTGTGAGCATAAAAACTGCTTTTATGAATGCTTACATCTCTGCATGTTTAGAATTTATATCTTAAAATGGTTAGTGCAATCCGCAATTGACCTGCTCAGCTCATTTATTGCTGTTTCTTTTCTTCTTCCTATTACAATTTCCTTCCCTTATCAAGTTCTTTTTCTTTTGAAGGAAATGCTTATATTTTTGTGAGTTTCCTTTGGTGCTTGTTTTCTCTAAACGTAGTCTCATAATCACCAGTCCCATTTCTTTTTTTATTTATTTTGCAATTTGGGGTCAACTGCCTTTCAAGGTATAATATGCAAGTCTGTTTCACTTTTTCTACAATGTGCTAGATGCATTTTTCTTCAATATATAGGAAAATTGTTCTGCTATGAAGAGCTTGGTAAGCACAGAGAGAGTTCCTTTTCAGCAAGTTGTTACAGTTTTAACCCATCTCCCCTGTCTACAAGTAGGAGGTGGCAAAGAATCCATTACCCTCCATAACCCTCTAGCTAGTAAAGAACCAGATTTTTTCCTTTTCCAGCTGTGCCCTTCTCTGTTTATGTTTTTTTCTGTTATGAGCCTCATCATAGGTCTTTAAATATGGGATGTTGTTTGCTAAGAAACCACTCCATTATTCTAGGAGCATATGCTCATGACAAGTACAAGTCATGAACATTTGAACAGTCTCCATCTGGCGGGAATTAACATAGTATCATAATAAATGAGAAGTGTTAATACTAAGACGCTTGTCTTGGAATTCTGGATATAACCAATATTTAAAGTTTTATATGCTGAATTTGGATTTGATTTTACTTTGGAGAGCATAGGTGAAGTAGAATGTACCGTATCACAACTGACTGCAAGCCACGGGGTGATGTAACCACCTCCAGTGAGGTAACTCTTGAAATAATCTGACTATAAAGTAAAGTTCCCATCAAATCCCTAGGTGCTTTTTAGCTTTTAAAAATACTTTCAGGGAAAATAAAAAAAAATGCAAAAATAGGATATACTACTTTATGCTATAGTGAAGGCAGCAGTACATGGGCGCTAACTCAGCATTCTTTGTTAACATATGTACTTTAAACCCTTCATTGCCCCTTGAGTATATAACATATATCTGGCATCCATATGGCCATATGGAGACACTGCACTCATTTAAATAACAAGTGCACAGTAAAATTATCTTGGCCCCAGAGTGCATGTTGTTTATTCAAGGGAGTTACTTTCAATTTTTTATTCTCCTGATCCTTAAGCCTAAGCTTTTAACTAACAGAAAATTTGAAACAAGATGAACTTAGTATAATGTAATAGGTACTAGTCTTGACAGTCTGTTGTGTATTCCCCAGAACAGCAAATTATATATAAAAAAAGAAATGTTCCAGCTGTAGCCTACTCTCCTTGGAGTATATTTAATGTTTTACTGTGCACTTTTGCAGTCTTCATATAGATCCTTTTCTTCTATTAGCATTTTATTTTGATAAATATGCAATATTTTTGTAGGTAAGGACAGGCAATATAACACCATAATAATCAAGAGTCAATTCAAGTTCTCCGTAGTGCTTTTCTGCCATGTGTATTCGTACTGTATAGCATTCTATCGTACAGCTGGTATAAAGTTTGCAGCACACATTACTTGAAACAAAAAAACTTTAGATTTCAAAATGATTTCTGAAAGTGTTAGTTTCCAAAGACTTGCAGTAAAATAAAGACCTGGAAACATTCTTGTTTAAGGCATTTCAACATTACCATTTGTCCTTTTTGCCAGTGCTAAAGAGCAAATACAGGTGAGTAGCTTGAAGAGCTACTGTACTACAGGATTGCTATATGAACCATTTGCAAGTATTTCTAGGCATTTTTCAACTTATACGTTTCCAAATCTTTATTTTACTGGAAGTCTTTGGAAACTAATCATTTTGAAATCTAAAGTATTTTGTTGCCCAGAGATAATTTTCACAGCAGGCAAATAAAGTTAAGCGTAGGGTCAGGCACACGTGTTTCAGAGGCAAAGGTGCCTCTGGTGAAGAGCCACCTGGCTCCTTCGCTGGCCGATTCTGCAGCCCGCGTGTTCTGCTGGAGCACGTTCTCCAGGGCCCCTCATGGCAGCGGGTGCGCGCCGAGGGGAGTGTTGGCAAGAGTAGCCCCGTTGTCGTCCTCTGCAGTTAGCTAAGTTATTCTCTGTAATGATTTTCATTTTGAGGAAAATGATAGAATATGCTGACCTAAGGTGCTGAAGTTGTTGAGATACAAGGAGCCATGAGCCACATTCTAAGCATTTTCAATACCAACTCACCTATTTTGGCTGTTCTTCAGGCACAGCCTTAGGAGAAGCTTTTCTTCCCCTTCCTCTAGACGAGAGCCTGACACTCTGTCAGCAGCAGTCGTAGGAAAGGGGCCCAGTCTAGCAAATTGCATAATTCAGGGCCTGCTTTTTTGATAAAGGTCTGAGGATTTGGCAGGGTGGAAGAAGCAGATGGGTAGTGGGATAGCAGTCTCGGCTGGCTGCCACCCCCAAGTAACATACAGCCTCCTTGTTTAGTGTGTCTGGGCACAATTTTCCCTGACATACAAAGAAGTATTTTTAGGAGCGATGTCAGTTCATTGGCTGAACCGTGTTGTTTGGCACGCCGAAATGTTTCCCCAGAGCACCTACGGCTTTTGAGAACGGCCCTTTCCTCTTTGCAGAACGTCATTATTCTGCATGGTAATGACTGCTCTGAAGGGCAGGTCAGGTAGTCAAATAAATGTGTGGTTGGTGCTTTCTGATTGTTTCTAAAATAGGCAGGCCAATTTCTGCTGAAGGAGAGTGAGTCTGAAGTGTGCCAGAAATCATTTGGATTCGCTAGAGAAATTCCAATAGCTGTAAGCACAACCAGGGGAGCTGGCCTAATGTGTTCAGCAAAAACGAGCATGTAACGTTCACAATGTGGTCATCTTATCTTTGTGCCTCTGTGCAGTCTACACAACAGAGACAAACAGGGAAAAAGGCAGGGCTGGCTCCGAGATGCCACCCAGAAACATAGAAATCACAAATCATTACATCTGCACCGTGAATGCTGCTTGTGTTGACCTGTGCAAGCTGTTTAGTGATGCCAGGCAGGGAAAATGATTCTTCTGGGTTCTTTTCCCATTTTTAGAATGGGAAATGCTCAAGCTATTAAATAATGACGACTGACTTTTGAGACTGTGTAGGATGAGGACTGCATTAGAAAAGCCCTACCCAAATGTCTGCCAGGCTCTTTAAAGCACCTCTGGAAAATCAGCTTGGGTTTGTCTGGATTTCAGAGGGAATTACTTCCCTAAGTCACGAAAGCAATCTGCAAAATTCCATCTGTAATTACTGAACGGAGCCAAGGTGTGAGTGATAACAGCAGGAAAAGATGCTGGAAGTTGTTGCTCTCTGACAGGGCCTAACGAGCATGTCAGGTAATACAGCTACTCTGGATGGCAAAGTACAATCTTTCATCCTGTGTCAAAAAGCTTCTCTAAAGTGGTTTTTGTATTAGAGATGTCAGATATATATCATGTTTTTTTCAGTTTTTTGAGGCAGAAAGTGAAAAATGAGGTAGTGATTTGCTAAGATCTCTAAGAAATCAAGACCAGGTGGAGGAACGGAGCTCAATTCTTCTAACTTTCCATCCCTTTCTTTGGTTTCAGGACATTCTAGATTTGTTTAATAGTTTTAGAGATATTGTGATGGTGCATTTAACAATACTAGATACCACAATCAAGCCAGTGGGGTTAGTTCATTCATTTATGTAAATGCACCTGACCCCAGCTTGCAGGTAAATGTTTTTTATGAGAAGATTTGTGAGGTTTAGCAGTGTCCTTATTAAGAATTAACATGAAACCAAGATATTTTGTGTTATATTGTGAAAACAGAAAAAGCAGGTGTCTCGAGGCAGTGGCAGCTATGAACTTTCTGTTTTCCTTTCCTTTCTTTTTCTTTTATTTTGAGTGTTGTTCCTGGGAGCATGGTGGTGGTCTGTTGCTGTGGCTGAAGGCAGAAGTTCTTTTATCTTACTTTTCATCAGACCAAAAGTACTGTTGAAATCAAGCACTGTGCTTCAGTGCAAATGAGGTCACCTTCACATCTGACACATAGCAGGAAGCTTCAGAAAGAGTCTGAGCACCAGAATTCATAACTTGGACATAAACGCTGTGGATCCTGCAGAGTTTGGTGGGATGACAGCTCATCTTCTTCTCACCCTTCACTTTCCAACATGCATTCACATACATGTGCCTCTCATTGTCCCGTGGAGGCTGACAAATTTGACTAGTTATATTAATCCATTCAACAAATTAAAAGATAAAAGCGTTTTGTACTTTACAGCAGTGATCAAGGGAAGACATGCTGACCTTGTTCTTCTTGACAGTTGTTCCCAACCTGTATTTAAATGAAGTTAGCTGCTTCTGTTTCATGTCCCTAGAAGAGCTTGCGTGCCTGAAATAATGAATTGTGCAAGTAGCAGTTTTAACCTGGGTCGTGAAGCACGAAGTCTTACGCCGCCTTGGAGTTCAGCTAACAGCTTGCTGCTTCCTACTGGGCTTGCGCTCTCTTAGCCCCTGCTCCGGGCACTCCTGCTGCTTCTCTTGTGCTCGCTCCTGCACTTGTCACGCTTTTTCTTTTGCTGAACTGGTTCTTTGCTGACAAAAAGCTCAAGAGGCTCCAAGAGGTCAGATGAGAGCCCAGCCAGTGGGAGAGGGAAAGCTGGGAAGAGCAGGACTGCTCCTTCTGGCACCAGCGCGCCCTTGGGTCGCCTCAGCTCTCATCGGAGCCACTACAAGGCTGTAATTTGGCAAACTAACCATTCTTTTTTTTCCTCAAGCAGTTTTCCTGCCCATTTCACTGCACGACTGAATAAATAGTTGCAGCACAAAGAAGGAGACATCGCAGCTCCTGATAACCTGGGTTTTCTACAGGCTGAGGGCAGTTGCACGATATGTTTTGAGTATTGCGACTCAGCTCTGCTGCTGTTGATGTTTGCGGAACAATTCCAGAATAGCAGAGCCAAAGAAAGAATTGAAAAAAAATTTTAAACTTTTGACACTCATCTGATTTTTATTTTTTTTAACCCAGTCAGTTTTACTTATCTGCTGTACCCTTGGGTCTGCAGCTTAGAGACAAGAAGTTCTTAAGCGGCTTTGTAACTGGAGAAAATAATTGATCAAACTACAGACAAAACTAAACTAAATTGACCATTGTGTTTTTAACCAGACCTGAGAAAATCTACTTAAGGTTAGTGTATTCTGGTACTACTGTAAAAATACTCCCTCCAGACTAAGGAGAAAATTCCCAGCTAAATCTACTCACAGATACTGTTGCCTGCTCCAGGAACACGCTGCAAATCACTTTGCAGCTTTTAGGATTTTTCATCCTGTTCCTCCAAGCAGACGGATCATATTAATGTAAGAAAGTAACTATGGTAGTCAAAGTTTTGGAAGCTTTTGAGTAAATGAGAGGATTACAGTCTTTGACTCATATCCAATCTATTAGGACTTCTTTCCAGTAGTTAGGCCCTCATCTACTTAAGCAGCCCTTTGCTGAAATCACGTATTTGCAGAAGCCAAAAAAAAGGTCTGTGCACCCTAATGGTGCCCGTTGCTTCACCTTTGCTTGCAGCAGCAGTAACATAGTTACTGACTGGCAGCCAAAATCGCTGATGCTGGCAGAAAAGAATTTTCAAACTTGACTAAATGAGATTTAACAAATTAGATTGAAACAGGTAATGTTGCAACTTAATTTTGTTTTGCATTTCAGAAGTTGTCTTGCAGTGATATTGAGAGACAATGCACTATTATATTAATGCATTATCATATTAAGGCTCTTGAATGTATTTCTTAATTTTATAAAGACTGGGTAGCAGCTTAATGGAGTGCCAATTCTGCAGTTGTTACTGAATCTCTAATGCATTTAACTGGTTTTCTTTGATTTGAGAGGATAAATTTCATTTATTTTATTTAGGCTATATAGTTAATTTAGAAAATGAAACTATTTATGCTCTTTGAATTTGTACAGGGAGAGTTCAGCTATTTCATAAAACTGCCAGATCCAAGCATCTATTTCCTAAGCTATAAGTTTTGATGATTTAGCAATGCAAGATTTTGTAATTTAACAGGTGCTTGTTGTAATTCTACTTTCCTTAAAATATTTTTAACTACTTAGTTTTTCATTAGCTAATTTTTATCCTGAATATTCCTTTATTTTGTCTTGTCCCTTTTCCTACTAAGCACTATGGTGTTGATTTAAAAATCTCTTTTTTTTTTCTATGTTTAATTTTTTCAACAGTTATGTTCTGGATTAATTTGTCAAGTGCGGAGTGTCAGTCCAAAAATATTCCTTCTACTTTACTGTACTCACCAATATTTGAGTATCACAGTGACAATGAACCATCCATAAAAGCATGCAAAGGCGGCAGCATTTTAGATGGGTTGTTGCAATGATTTTTCTTCCCTACGCCTTTGAAATTCCTGCTGTCTTTGCTGCACTGACAAAGTACGGAATAGAAGATAAATTGTAGAATTGCTTTTGTGAAAGGCCCTTGTTATGGCCAGACTAGATCTGCTGCGAAACACTCGGGGAGGTGCTCGTGCCTCGTGGGCATCTCCCCGCAGCAGCAACTCCCTTCCCAAGCGGGTCCCAGCGCTGGGCTGTGGCTGTGGCTGTGCAGAGTTTGCCTGGAAACTGGGTTGAGATGGGGAGAAAAAATATTTGAGTTGTCAATAGAGATGTAATGAGCCACCTGAAGCCTTAATGCTCAAACTGCTTACTTTATCAGCCAGGCTTGTAACTGCCAGGAAAATGTTCTTTCAGCTATATTTATGTAGAGCATCCAGATGTCAGTTAGCTAAATCACAGTCATATATTCTCCAGAGAGATTTTAGGCCTTGTTTCTAGTTAAACGATACAGCAGGTGGTAATCAGAATTCAGATCAGATGTCAACTACTCCAGAAGTTTTCGTCATCTCTCTCTCCCTCCATTTTTTGTGCATGTTTTTGCATGAGAGGGACAGAGGAAAACATAAAGCAGTAATGGTAGCACTTTGATAACTACATTAAAAGAAATTCAACTGCAAAAGAAAATAAAGAAATGCTCATCACATTTCTTATCAGTTTATTTTGTTTTTCTTAGATTAAAGAATGAGCTTTATAACCAGTTTAAATAATCATTACATACTGAAATCTAAGTGAAGAATTAACAAAAAGATAAAGTATCTATAAAATATGTTAAATTAATTTGTTGTTTGGAATTTTAAACAGATGCAGCAGATCAAGTACTTTCATCTTTTTCGTCTTCACTGATATTTCTTTTTCAATACAGAGTTGTGTACTTTAGCCTTAGTTTTTCAGAAATCACCCTTACTGCTTGCCATAGATAATTTATAATCTCATCATAACTAAATCAATTCTTCTAATCATATGTTTGAAGTCTTTATGTTTATTCAAACTTTGTGAATATGGCTTGGTTGTGAGTTTCAGTGTTTGAACAGTTCATCATATTTTAAAATGCATTAGCTCTTTGGTATAAATGCTTTCTAAGTGTATCTTGGTTTTAGATGAATTATTCTATTCACCAAAGTTTAATATGAAAATTCTATGTATTTGTAATTCCTTCCTATAATGAGATATTAAAAAACACAGATTTATACTTTTATTGATTCAAAGCACTATACATTAATTCACCCTGTATTTTCAGGATGTTATTGCAAAGACTTAAACATTTTTGTCAGAACTTAGAGCTAACATAAAGCATTAAATCTTGGATAGTCACTTTTAAAAAATAGCCAAGTGGACAGCAAACCACTATGTCAGGCATTTTTTGGTAAACTGCCATGTTGTAACATTGAAGGAAAATATAAGTGCTTGAAATGTTATGTGTTTAAAAGGAAGGTTAATAAAAGTGGTAGACATTTTAACTGAATTTAGTAAAACCTATCAGATCTTAAAGTAAACTGACCATATACAAAATATTGGCCATATCAAAGAATACCTGTGAGGCTTCGTGACTGGCAAATTCAGCAACTGGCAAAAGAAATGAACTTTGGGAATGTAGCCGAGGCCGGGGCTGGCCTGGTCGTGCTTGCACCTTGGTGTAGTCCATCGTTCCACCGTCATTAGGAAGCTCCCTCTGCCTTTCTCCTTCGCTGGTGCCTGCCGTCTCCTGTCCTAAGAGCATTTGAAGTTAGTGGCAGGGCCAAACTTCACACTGCTCGGAGAATTGGCCATCTCACGTAAAGAATGAAATTCAACCTGCTCTACTCAGGATGACTCTGTCTCAAAGAGAGAAAGGTTTATTCTTGCATAAGCTAGCCGAGATTTGTATACTTTTCATGTGTAGTCTAAGGGAAAGGAGTAAAGGAAAAGTAAATGCCCTTTGAGATTCATTGCCTCTCAAGACAGAATTACTTCTCTGATCTTTTTCTTTAATGGTGCCTTCTACTTTGCAAGATTGTTGTGGTCGCATGGCCACATAGAAGTGCACGAGTGGCCAATGTGGACACTTGAAGTAAAAAGTTGGAGTCCTGCAGTAAAAAGCAGAAAGTTGAACATGTTTATTTGAAAACTTCTAGGTGATTCTGGTTTCTGGTGAGCGTGTCACATGGCGTGTGAGCCCCCAGCAGCACAAGGATGCTTTGTTTCAAAAGAACGAGACCAAGGTGTTTGCTCATTAGATGCAATGCACATAGTCCTGAAAAAGGCAATTTTTTAAAGGTAGTGCATAACTTAGGGCTGTCCCTTGATGGCAGTAGCTTGTGAACTGAAATTTTATATACATTCCACGTGCTTATTTCCCTCTGCAGTTCATGAATAAATGAACTAGTAGTGCAACAACAATATTATTGCTCAGCGTACTGCAGTTTTTGTAGACTGACAAGTAGACGCTGTCTGCCACACCAGAAGGGCGTAAAAGCTGGAGCAATTTCTAAGCTGCCAGATGATAAATGTTGATAAAACAGGAAGTCTCAAATGCTTTAACAGTCAATTTTATATAAGTATCTCTTCTACCATATTTGTTAATTTGTAGAAGGAAGAAGGAAAGAGAGGGAATAGTGCTAGTGGTTGGGGTTGCATCTTCCTCTCTGCAGGATCCTGTTGAGATGACACTATTGCAAGTTACTTTCTGTAGGGCCCCAGCTGGGCTGAGTGCTGCCGGTCACATCCCTGGGCCTGGCAGCATCGGGGACAGTGCTGAAAGTCTTTTGATTAGAAGACGTTGAGGTTGGAAGATAAATCAGTTAGGTTTGGCTTTAAAACTGTAGAGACTAGAAGCCATCCTTCTGATTACCCACATATAACCCATTTGAACTCTGATTTTCAAAACTGTGGGTGTAAATAAAGATGCTTATGAGTCCTCAGCATCACATGTTACCTTTAGCCTTAAATGGTAAATATCTTGAATTTTGAGTGTTGACATGAGTAGGTGCTCTGTTCAGCTCCATAGGTCTAGACCAATGGAGATCTTATTAATTTGTAAGCCCATGTTGCTGGGAATGAAGTATCAGGGCTAATGTAGCAAAGTCTCTATGGTTTTAGGAGGAGCAAAGAAAAGAAAAGTCGTATTCTTCACTGTTTATAACAGTTGTTATTTAACTGTGTTAATTGGTCATTTCCAACCTATTCATTATTAACAGTTTGACAAGTTCAGAAAAACTTTTCAGGATCTGTAACAGTAGCCGTTCTGAGTTTTGCTAATTAATAGTGTCCAATGCATTAATTATTTATTTTCAAGCATGTTTAAAATGCCCCAAGGATTTCTTTTTGAAAAGTGGGATAATTCATGCTGCCCAAAATTAATGTGAAAATTTTACAAGACTGAAGATAGCCAGGAGCAAGCTATTTGACAAGGCCTGCAAATCTCAAGTGTGCGTGAACTTCAGTGCTTCGATATATTGCTTGCTGTTGCTGCCTTATTAATATAATTGTCTGTATTCAGGGATCTGCATTTTTTTCCTAAAGAAATGGTGATTAGTATTTTGTCAGTTTTTGTACTTCTGTCAGCTAAACAAAAGCCAGTTGTGGTTACTTTTCATATGTTGCAACTGAGAAATTTATGAAAATATGTTTTATAGAAGACTGAGCAGCAGAGGTAAAATTTGCAAACTGAAATTCTCCCAAAGCCCATGTCTTTTGTCTCCAGCAGACAATATGCTGGAATATATTCTGAAATGCACTGAGCAGAATGCAGGAGGTGATCTATGGTGAGGAGGAAGGATTTGAATAGGACAAAGTAATGAATCTGGCCAGTGCCTTGTGTGAGGTTCCTGAGAAGGGCACTGAAGGTCAGAGTTTGTGGAAGGGTTTTGGTGGCCAGGAGCCATAAACTCCACATTATGAGGTGGATCCCTGCGAGCGTTAGGCAAAAAAAAGGGAGCTATATTGATTTACACACATGAGGAAGGAAGTATTGCAGAGAAAAGGGCACTTTTCAGCACCACGGGACTTCTGTGGCCTTTTTTTGGTTTATCGGAAACCATGAATTTTGGAAGGAGTCCTGTGAAAGTGACCTGTGAGTTTGTGCTAGGAAAAAATGTCTCTTGAAGCAGTTGGACTGGCCGTGGTCGGTGGATGGAAAGGTGCCTCTTGTTTCTCCAGAGCACGCGTGAGTGGATCACGTCCCTTGTCATCTAGAGGGCAATTCTCGGTGTCATAAATTAACAGTTAAAAAGACAAATAGAAACAAAGTGGAAGCAAAATACAACCTGTACAGGTTTTGTATTTTGAAAATAACTAATGTCTTTGCCTTTCTTGCTCCATGCAAGCACTTTGAAAGGCTTCCTCTTTCCTCTGAGGTTTGTTTTGGGCATTACAGAGTACCCTTTTTATCCAAATGTTAGTGATATTCTAATATCCTTATAACTTTTCTATTGCCTTACCTTTCCATTTTTTAAACAGCCTTTACTAAATTGCCCCATTCAATTTGCAAACTGCCCTGGATATTGCTCCATTTCTTTTGTTCCCAGCCTTCTTTTCTCTTCATGGCTTGTTTGTGCTGCTAAAAAATCAAAATTCCTTATAAAAAAAAAAAACAAATTCCAGATACATTGAAAGCTGACACTGATGTTGTCAGCTCCATGATCTTTGCTGTAACAGCCCTGTCTGCAGACGTAACACCGGCAGCCTCTTGTGATCTGCTTTGAAAGGAAGTTGAATTCTTTCCCTGTCTACAATAGGACCCTTTAAATACAACCAAGTCCTCTATCTTCCAACTTTCTAATTTTCCATTTGTTTCTGCAGCTGATAAAATGTTTTCATATTTAGACAGTAGGAGGAAAATGACCTAAGGATTTTATTTGGAAACTAATTTTCTCCTTTGCGTTGGACTTAAGTCAGAGATTTTTGCCTGTGGCTGATCAGCTATTAACTGTAGCTGCACCTGGTAAAGTAATGAAGTTTTGCACTAGATTTGAGCAGTGGCTCCCCTTTGTTCCTGTTTGGAGTGCATTGAACGTTGTGGTCTTAAATTTTAGCCTAGATTATATTGGCATTTAATGAGATTGATGGGTTTTTGAGAGAACTATGCTCTCAGTCTTTATCAAATGCAACTGCTGGTGATGGTTATGCAGATGAAAAGAATATCTATTTTCTAACAAGACTTTAAGCACAGTACTCAACTAGAAGAGGTCTATATCTAGAATCAGTAGATTAGATTAATCTATAAATTAGAAATTTGTCTATAAAGATCAGTGTTTGCAATTCTTTTCCAACAAGAGCATAACGAAGAATTTAATACAGACCTTGTGCAATGTGACTGTAGTTTTCTGTTATCTTGAGTCAGACTGGCACTGACTTAAACTATTTGTCATTTTAAAATTGCCTGACATAGCATTTAAGGTCTCAGCAAGCAACTGAAAAATCAAAAATTACCCCAAAAGATCCTGAGAACTACATCTTTCATAGATAGTGTATATCAAAACTATTTCTTTTGCCTATATCTAAGCACTTTCATAAAATATAATTTCACATTGTCTGTAAATAGTGTATTTACATGAATATATAGAAATCCCAATATTAGTAGGTAGCAGTTGATCACTTTTTAGGCCACTCCTTTTCTCCGTGCTTTTGCTCTGTGTTTTTGAAACTCCTGAACGACCGCATTTCATCTCTTACTTAGCTGTAGTCAGTAGATTTACATAGGGTTCAGCATGTGAATAAGCAGTTTCTGGGGCTGTGAGTGTGCTCCTAACCCAC
>JAUBNY010000146.1:3964875-3982772 GCA_032275445.1 Crypturellus soui | reverse complement strand
AAATAAAGTTACGAAGACACAAATTCAGGTGTTTGGGAAGCTAAATGAACAATGAGCAGCTCTCAACTACATTGATTTTGTTATTCAAAGAGCAGATTTAATGGTATTGGTTTGATTTAAACCATTTATTTCATAAACTTCATAGTATTTCATAGAACTTCATAGCATTAGTATAGAGAATGGCAAAGGTTTATGACTTTTAAAAACACCTAAAACATTTCTGCAAATAGTGTGAGCAACTAGCATTTCAATTCACTGAAGATAATAGAATAGATAATATAGAATAATAGATTATTCCTGGTATTATTTTAGTGCCTGTGTTTTGTCCAGTAAAGTTAATATGAAATGACAGTTTTATCGTAATCTTCTCCACAAAATTTTAGTGCTATAATTTATAGCATGGTTATAAACTTTTGACTGGGATAGAAAATGGATGATAGTATTTCTGCCTGGAAGAAAAAAGCGTTTTTATATGCATAGTTAGTTTGTATTTTACAGTCATTTCTCTATATGAATATACTAACTTTGGCAGATAGGCAATTTTGATCAAAATGTATGATGAAAGTTTTTTCAAAAAGTAGTTTTGTTGAACATATAATCTGAATGTGTATACAGGGTGACTCATTTATTTTTCCTTTTTCTTTCTTGCTTTTAGTAAGAGCTGAATTATTAAATAGTATCAAATTGTATGATCCTAAATCTGATTAATATATGGACAAAAGCATAAAAAGGAGAGAATGAGTATACCCTGCCATACGTATGTACAGAAAAGAGCCATTAATTATTCTTTTATAAACTGAATTGGGTTTTGTGGATCGAGCACTTTTGACACGCAAAGCTCTAGTATGCAGGGTTATAAAATGGGGCAGGGAGTAAGTAAGAGTAAATCAGGGCAAAAACATATAGGAAAGTCCTGTCTTGAATGACTGAATCCCTGTTTCATCTATTCTGAACCATATTTGTAGTGTAGTTTGCAGTCTGGAACAACAAATGTGCTGGATGAGAAAGCGTAAGGGGTTAAGGACTGTTGTATACTTCATGGATAGGAAGTAAAAGATTCATGTTCGGGACTGAAATGATTGCTGTTATATTCTGAACCACGAATGCTTAACCAAACAACTTTCATATGTATAATGGTGCTGGGGTACTCACAGCTCTCTTAATCCACACAGAGCTATTAAGCATTCTATAGGACTCAGTAAAGCTGATTTCAGAGTGATGTCTATTAAAAATAAATGTTAATGTTTCAGGGAAATGTGGATGTTTAAAGGTGATTCATGATTTCTTTCTTTTAAATAATGAGAATTGTGTACTGCAGTACAACTTCAGGAAGTATGAAAGCACTTTATAAAAGAAAGAGATTGAGTGTAGTGTAAAATATTAAAGCTTTATACTGACAGAACTGTTTTTATTTAAATTTTTATTGAATTTTTTTCTTTGAAGTAACAACAAGAGACACATACTGTTGGCAGATAAACGATGCTGTGCTGAATGAGTGGCTACTTAACCCTAGAACTGTCAGACACCATTATTTTCAATGTCAAGGAGTTGGAAAGCATTATGCAATGTATTCCTTTCTTCAAATTAAAATGGTCAAATTTCTGGTCTTTCATACATTTCAGTACCACAGCCCCATGTGATATGTAGAGTAGCTCAGCAGGGAAGGCTGGATTTGGCTCTAGACCTGCTAACAACATGAAGCCACATTATGCTCCAGGTTATCTTGAAAGCTCAAGCAGCAGTGCCTAAAGCACGGATGTTCTGCTTTTGCTCCGAGTTTTAAAATATTCCACTGTCTGAAGCAGCCATGTGATTGTCGTGATTAATAAAAACAGGAATGTGAAAATCTCTCAAGGGCATAGTGTGCAATTCCGTGAAAGCAGGAATTTATGGTATGGTAAGTTCTACTTCCGTAGCTGATGTTTTCCCTGACAATAATTTGAGGACAGTTTAGTGTTCTGCATGAGAGATGACCATTATTTATGTGTCTGGTGGATTTGCTGTCCAGGAGATCTTGTACATGGCTGTTGCTGACATTTTTATGTTTGACCGGAGTGTGTAAGTTCTGATACTGGATTGTTAACCCGCCGAGAAACAGGCAGGCCATGTTTTTGCATGCTGGTAGAATAAAGTGTTACCATTTCAATGAAACCTTTTAATTTGACCACACTGTGGATCGACACTCTGCTAATGTTGTATTATGTTTTTGGATTCATGTTTCTATGCTATTTTTATTAATGGAAAATAATGCATAGTGTTTCAGTCAGAGGATTTTGGCTATGCATTAGGATCATAGGACAATTCAGGTTGGAAGGGACCTCGTGATGTCACTAGTGCAACATCCTGCCCTGAACAGGTCGACTGGGACGTTGGAAAATCTTGTGCCTCCTCCCTGGGCAGCCGATTGCTTGACCATCCTGACGGTGAAGAGTGCCCAGGCAAAACTGGATGGCTCAGTGCATTCTGAATGTATTTGATTAGTGTATGGAGATGAGCTGGCTTAAGCCACTGAAGCATTCAGATTTTTCCTCTGATATTTACTTTTCCTTGTTTTTTTTTCTTCTCCCATAGACATTTTCTTTGTTTCCAACTATATCACTTGGTCATGACTCCTCACTTTTCTCTGCAGCATAACCATTTTCTCAGGCAGGACTTTGTTTTCACTGACAATAAAAAGAAATCTTTTCATATATAATTTTACTCTAATTGAGATAAAAACATGAATCATTAGAGTCTTAAGTTTGAAATGTGAGGCTGAAAGATGTGAATTGTGAATTTATCAGTCTCATTTGTTCTGTACACTTTCAATGATATTCAGGAACATTTTTATTAGAAGATAAATACTATTGTTTTTATAAGGGTTGGAGTAAGCATTCAACCTGAAAGTTTCTCTAGAACTTTCAACAGGTTAAAACTTAATGTTGCAAAATGTCTTTCCTATAAGTGATTTCTTTCTGTTCCTGTCTGCTTCATAACTCCATCCAAAAGAAAATTTTCCTATTTTGCCAAGATCAAACTGGATTAAAAAAGCACAAAAGTTTCTTTTTACAGTGTTGGGTGACAAAGCTAGACTCTTCTTAGAGATGCACGGTGGGAGGATCAGAAGTAACAGGCACAAGCTGCAACATGGGAAACTCCAAGTAGATGCAAGAAAAGCTGTTTTCCCCATGCGAACATTGGAGTGGGGTCCTGAGCAGCTGAGGAGTCTCCATCCTTGGAGACTTTCAGGGCTTGGTTGGTCATGACCTTGAGCAACCTGCCTTAAGTGCCCTTTGGACTATGAACTTGGGGTTTCCTCCAACCTGTATTGATTTATGATTCAATGTTAAATTAGTATTCTTGCAAATACATCCTGATTTTATTAACTTAGAACTAACAAGAATATTAAACTCTGTTAAACTCCGTAATGTCTGCAGATTTCTAAGACATCCTGTAGAACAGTAGGAGCTAGTAAATAAAGAAGTAACCTTTAAAGACTACTTGAGTGTGATTCACATGAATAAATGTAAAGTGCCTGTACTGAACATTCCTACATCTGACCTAGTCATCAAAGACACCATTTATACTCCGTTGGGCCCTGTCAGTACGGTCGGTGGAGTTGCCTGTGCTTTGCTGGATGAATTATGCTTCAGATTCCATTGGCCTCATCGCTCAGATCTTCGCTGACTGCTTTCGGTGCAGACAGCTGCAGGTAATGAGTCTGTGACACTTGTACTTTAGCACCTTTGGGTTTTTTTAAGCTCATAAGAGCACTAAGCATGTGTGCCATATCATTAGGGCATATTGGTCAGAGTCTGCAAAGAAGTTTCAGAGCTTCACTGTAGATTCCTGCAGCAACAGCCCTTTCCTTACCCTTCTCTGTACCTGACTTGCTCTTTTTTTTTTTTTTAATGAGTACCACCAAAACTTATACCCATAAAAAGTTGCTAGTTTGGTACTTTCGGCAGTTATCCTGAGAGGGCAACAGGACTTTGATAAGTTTTCAAAAGATAAATTCAATCTTATTTCCTTTGTGGTGGTAAACAGTTCTGCAAATACCACAAAAAGAGTGAGCCGTGGTTGTTGTATTGTGCCTGAACAGCAGGGGACACGAAAACAGGTGCTAAACAGCAATGATTAGCATATGTACACCACCTGATGGAGTGTTAAACACAACCTCATGCAGAGGTGTCAAAACCCTGGCCAAAGGAACTCTTCTAACCTTGTGAAGTAATACGCGTGGTAGAAAGCACACGGGAGTGTAAATGGCTTCAGTTATCAAATGACCTGATCAAACCCACAACAACTCACTTATGGGGGTATGTCTATCTAACACATTTGTGAAGTATTATTCAAAAGCAATGCACTTTTACGTAGTTGAATGTTTCACTCTCTATGACTATAAGGCAGCCTTAAAATTTGATCTCATTTCTTTAAACCTTGTGCTGAAGGCTGGATTGCAAGATTTAGTTATTTTAGTTTAAATTATTGCCGTGCTCTGCTGCTTTTCATACATAGAAATTACCAACTTCTATTAGATATTGTGCTTTTCTCTTTCATTTTCTATATTCCTTATAATCTTTTAATGAATGCACTTAACTGTAATACATGTGAATCTGATATACATGCATCTTTTATGATTTTTTTCTTTGATTTTTGCTTTCCATTCCCATACCTCAGGCATGATTTGAACTTTCTTTTGTCCATATAACCTTCATTTTCTTAATTTCTACTTTTTGTCTTTGTGATAAGTGAAGCATTTAGTCCAGAATAGAAGTGCTTGCAACTTCTATCCTGCTACTCTAACATATTGCTTCCATCTTCCTGCAACTGTCTATTTTTTAAGTACTTTTGTAAAAACTGGTGCTGTTAGAAGGTACCGTATGTTTGGAAGCCGTCCCTGAGCCATCATGAGAGCTGTTACTGGAATGAGAGATGCCCCATGCATCTTCCCTCCTCCTCCCGGCCTCATTTGTCCCTCTCCTCTCCAATATTTGATTTGTTGGTAGCCCTGTACCAGTGGAGGACAGGTTTGTTTTCCTTGTGCCATTATAGACTTCTCTCTAGTCAATTCTTAGCTGGTTTTTCCCTTAAAAGGGAACCTCCTTGAAGAGCTTACTGATTGGTTCCAGGAGATGCCTTTTTTTGGAAGTAAATGTTTAACTGTTCCATCATATTGGTTTGAATCCTGTTGAGGCACGTATGTTCCTCAAATATGGTCCAGTTCCACAGGTAGTTAGAACAAGTGCCTAAATTTATATATGTTTTAGCACATTTTGATTTGATGCTGTGTTTCTGAGAAAATGCTTTTGGGGTTTTAAGAGTTTAAAATAGTTCAGTATTTCTGTGTGATCAAGTCATTCTCTTGATCACCTTTTTTGGACTATTGCTGTGTAAATAACTGTAGAAAACAGACGTTTGGAAATGACCTTGTGGCCCTTCTCTGATATATAATCAAAGGTCTAAGGGCTCAGTCTCTAGAATGACTCTATCCCATTTGATCTTGTGTTTGACATTGCTTGTGCCAAAGCAGAACTTTGAGGTTGTTTTGCTACCTCTGAGTATCTTCTTGTATTGTGGTGGTTTGGCTTACAGTTACGGGTTGTGGGGGCTGTGTTCTTTGATTGCGTTGGAGACGCAAGGCAAGGTCTCTGGATTTTGAAGATGGGGACCAAGTATCCATTAACTGGAGGTGGACTGAAATGTGGAAGGTCAGTGATATGAGCGTGGGATCCGAGCCCGTCTCAGCTGCTTCTCTTTCTCTATCAACCAAAGGCATTATCAAACATACTGGGCAATGTAATCTCTACAGTGCACTACGTTCATTCTTTTGCGTATGTTGTTCATATGTGAGGCAGGTACAGCTCAGGGTAAGATATTTCTAAAATGGTGTTGCAGCTTTACTTGCGTGGTGTGATGGTGTTGGCACTTGGAAAGAGAAAGAGCATGCACCAGGCAGCTTTTGTTAACAGTATGATAGCAGCAGCATTCATTGGTGCCAGGCATGAAACAAAAATTTTTCTTGTTATAGTGTAATTAATTGTGTGGCTGCAGAAACAGCAGCAGGAGCCAAGCGTGTGCTTTGCAGCACCTTTTCCAGGGTGTTTGTTCAGCAGATTAAATAAAGACCATTGCCTTAGCGGTGCCATTAGCAGCTTGGGATTCCTTCCTGCATGGTGAGAAAAAGAGGGGAAGTGTGGAGGCCTCCAACCTACTCAGAAGGGAATCTCACAGTACAAACTTCTGCTCTGCATTAGTGCAAAGTTTAATATATTATTTTTTCCACCAATAACAGGTCACTTTGTTCCCACACATGCTAACCACAAAGTTAATTTTCTCCTTTTTGATTGTGTTGGAGACACAAGGCAGGATTCCCAACAAGGGTAACTGACTCATGTTTGAAATCTGGTGTGAGGGAGTTGAATTTTCATAGCTTAATTAGTGTCAGCAGGTTGCCAATTAATTAATGAAATTCTTTTGTGGTCTATCCAGCTGTATTTAATTAGACTTTTTTTTTAGTGGGGTGATGGCTATTGTCTTTTGTAGCTAGGTGAGGAAGCTTCTCTCAAATTGTGCTTTGTTCTTTATAAAAGGCTGTTTTTTTATTGTTGTTTTTTTTTTTTCAAATTCCGAATTTTCACATTCTGCAAATGAGTACAATGCATTCTGTCAGCAAATAAATAACTAGCTTATTAGCTTTGTGATATGACATAGAAATATTTCTGGATTGTAGTGTTTAAAATAAAACTGTAGAGCTTTATCAGGCAAAAACCAGTGTGACCTATTTGTTGAAATCCAAGTTGGATAGCCATATAATCCAACCAAATTATATGACATTTTAGCAACATCAGAATGTTGTTTCTGTTTGTTTGTTTTTTGGATGTTTAGTAATAGAACATCTATCTTATGATAGAGTAAACAGTCCATGGCTCTTTAGTTACTTAAGGCATACTTATATAAAAAAGAATGATTTCTCTCAAATTACTAAATGAAAATTAGAGGTGTGGTGTTTTTTTTAACAGAATGGTAAAATGAGGAAGCTTAACCTCTGAAATAAGAGAAATCAGCAGCAGATGATCAAGATCTGGAAAGTTTCTTCCTTTCCTAACTTTCTAACTCAGTTACGAATGCAAGAGAAAAACTGTCTATACTTCACTCCCTCTAATATCCTTTGTGGTTATTCCTAATCAACATAAATGGAAGGGCTTATTTGAGGCACTGATAATCTGTGGAAGTTTTGCTTGTATCAGTGGAGAAAAGATCTCAAATGTTCTGTAAAAGAGTGAAAGTCAGTGGATCATTGTCACAAAATTTAGTATTTCAGAGCCATCTTCAAACTGTTTTTATTGAAGAATGATAATAATAGCTGAAAGTAAATATATGGTGATGTAAGATTTACAGAAAGCTAAATTTAAGGTCTAATTTAAACAGTTTCTTTCCCAGAGCTAACCCTGCATCACCACCCTCTCAGAAGGGGGATATTTGTCCAGCCAACTGGCCTGGAAACAGGTTCGAGCTTCTATTAATTTGGCAATTACTTACGATATCTATCTATCTATCTATAGATATCTATCTATCTATCTATCTGTTTTTGTAAAAGCAGAATGGCTCAAGTGGTTTTGCTAAATTACTAAGCTTTTGTTTAGGAGAAATAACACTAAATTGCAGAACATGCCTCTGCGTACTTTGTATCTGCGCTGATATTACAACAAAGCCTTATTGTTTAAAAGGCATGTGCACAAGTGGCAGCAGCGATTCACTTTTAGTGCATGTTGTAATAATCTCAGCTCATCAAAGAGATCCTTGGGCATTTCCATCCAGGTGCACTCGCATTGCAGCCATTGCAAATCACAGGCTTACCTTGGCAAAGCCTCCTTCCTTGTGTTCCCGTGTAATATCTCTAGCTAAGTAAAAAAATCACTCCACTGATTTTTTTTAAATTAAACAATAGGGGCATTTAAGATATTATTTATAACTCATAGCAAGGGAAATTACTGGGTGGAATACCCTGCATGACTGAATTCAGCCTCCTGCTGATGCAGTCATGCATAGAAAAGGGATTGTAAAATAAATTGATCAAGCAACATCTCAGAAGCACTTAGGGTCTTTCTGTTGACTCTGCTGCTTCTCCTGGAATGCTGCTCCAGAACATCACAGCCCAAGGAACTTTAATTTTCAATTTATTCATATATCCATTGACCTTCATTTCTCTTAGTGTATTCAGCAAGATCATTCCAGTTTTTACTTTATGTTATCCGGCATATTTCCCTTACATTTATAAAACTTTCAAAGTGTCTTTTATAGCTTTGTCAGGGATTTCCTTCCATGTTCAAAAAAAAAAAAATGTGATAAGCAATGTACATATGACTGAAACGGAAAGGCATGTTCTCATTGAGTGCTGTCAGAGTTGCTTTTCAAACACTTTGAAATATAGAGCTTCTAAAAGCAGTTGTTTTCAATTAAGCAATGAAATTACCTATGTACTGAAAATTCGCTTTTGGATTCAATGTCAGAGCAATGAGCAATTTCTTCAGGTGCAAATTATTTTGTGATCACAGGTGAGCTGATGCACCTCGGCTGACTACAACTAAATTGATCTTGCTTAGGCCAGCATTTAATTTGGCTTGCTGGTGCAAAGGTGTTTTAACGGGATGATGTGCTATAATGTATCCACTAAATCTATTCGTTATAGTTCAGTGGGGAGGTAGTTGACTATTTTATTGTGGGGAAGGCTTACACTTAAAGGTGCTGCAATAGCTTTTAGGCCAAACACTTCACTTGACTTATTAATCTATCTCTTGACCTTTATTTGTTTTATGTTACTACCTTGTATGAACTTCAAATAATAACTTATTTTTACATGAAAAAAAGAGGTGACTAATTCAGTTACATGTTTTTATTTTCATTCTTAGATGGTCAGATTTTAAAACCTGTATACTGTGTTTTTTGTAAATACTTGTTTTTGTAGAGCAATGGCATTTACCCTTTTTTTCCCAGTGAGCTTTTCAGAAAGTTTTAGAGTAGAATTACTGAGTTAATTTTTTTTTTTGATGCTTCTTCTTGTTATTCATTTTATTATAACATCTATAAGGTCCTTTTTGGATTTCAGTAAATTTTGTTGGTTTGGTTTTTGTTCATAATTACTACTACAGGGAATGCTATTTATATTCCTGGGTCTGTGATCATATGAAAGAACTTCAAGGGAAAAAGAAGTCAGAGTTCAAGAATTTTAGAGCAAATTAAGCTTTTTCAAAATGAGGGAAGGGCAAAAATCTGAAAAAGGAAAAATCTGTTCATGTTACCATTGTGAAGGGCATCTAGAATTTTTATAAGCACATCGAATATCTTTCCAGATGGTCAGTGCTTTCCTCAGCCGTTTGCGTGTTTTACTTTAATTGTACTACCTAGACTAGTGAAATGAAAGTATGTGAAGGTCCAGGAGTGAGCACTTCTTCAGTGAGCAACAAGCTGAAGTAATACAGCTCACAAAACCTAAGGAACTTAGGGACTCACTTGAAAAAATGACCCTGTAGTACAAGGTTAATTAAGTGTTATGATTGTACAACAGGTGGTGGAGTTTCAAGCTCGAAAGGGAAGCAAATGGTCCTTGTCTCAGAAGTCTTCATAGGTATTGATGAGAACCATTTGATAAATTAAATTTATTCAGCTGCATGACCTGCTGCTCTTGCCCCAAAATGACTTATATGCAGAATTCCTGAGAGCTGCCAAATAGCTTCTGCTAAGTTTTCTGTGTGATTATGGTTATGGTTTTCATCCTCCAAAATATAAAATGCCTTTCCAAATAAAAGATTCAAAATTTTGAGTATCTCAGATTTAGATTTACCACTTTCTTATTTTCCTGTTGGTCTTGAGATTCAAATTGTGTGAACTTGAAGCAATACATAACCAAATGGAAAAAAAGCCAGACAGAAAATCTCGCTACTGAAGAAAGCAGGTCATGAGATCCCAATTTTAATATTTTGATCTGATTTGAAAGGCATTTTATAATACTGTACTATTTAATACTATACTGTTTAACACTATTACTAATGTTGTTCTGTCATCTGGACTGAAATAATAGGAAAATAATAAGTCAAAGCACTAATTCCAAAATGCTCTTCAGCAAACAGCACAGTCCCAGCTTGTGGTAGTAAAGCTCTTGAGATGTGCAGCTTCATTTTCTAAGCTGGTTGACCAGTTTTCAGTTGACTGCAGTTTCTCAGTGGAGGAACTATGCATGATGATGATCCTGGGATTTTCTGCAGACATGAGACCTGAACCAGGATGATTCCTTCAATTCCTTCCTTGCTCTTGCAACATCTTCCTATTTCTTGTGTTCTCCCTGCTTCTCCATGGCCTTTAAGCATTCTACAGCTTTTCTCTCAATTTCTTTTTGTGCTTTTCATCAATCCTTCCTAGCTGTACCCCTTCAGTGTATAGGGTTTTAGCCCCCCAAATTTCTTCCATCAGTTTGTCAATGTTACTGTGACTTGGGGCATGGGAGGATTTTTAAGGATTTTTAATGATTCTTTTTCTCTTGTGCTGGCCTTTGGGTTGATGCTGGTGTTTTTTAGGTGGATTGCAAATGGAGATAAGAAACTTAACCTATAAAGGTGGCTTCAGCAAGTTTTTAGCTCATAACTGTGCTATAAAATGGGAGAATTGATTCTGAGCCAGAGTGCTGCAAACCCATCTGCCTGGGCACGAAGATATGTGGCCGTGTAATAAATGGGGCTGTGTTCAGTCTCACCATGACTTTTATGATTTTTATGCAGAGGAGCAGTACCCTGTGCTTCATGAGCCACTAATACCTCCGTTTGGAAGACCTGCTGTGTGGAATAGTCACCCATATGTCCTCTGAATCTTGTAAAGAATTAAAATGAGGTGTGCACATGGTGGGGCTGTCTGAGGAAACAGATTTGTTCCTGTGCACAGGCTGCCGCGGGGCCGTGGGTAGGAAGGCTGCACCTTCACCTCCCTCAGGATCTGCTGCTGGTTTCTTTAGTTTTAGTTTCTTTTGTTTCTTTAGTAAAGCTTTTGACTTGCAAGACGGGTTGCAAAGGCTGTTGAAAGAAAATGGGGGTCCTTGTGGCTGCTGACTAAGTAGATTTCTGTCGGCGTATTGAAGTTTCCATTAGCGTCAGATTTTTAAATTCAAGTTTTATAGCATGCATACTTGCTCCTGGGAATTGCAGGCAGTTCATTGTAACAAATAAAATCACAGTAAAATAACTTTGCTTTTTCACAGATCACAGATTATTAAATTGATGCTTTAGGATGGAAATTTGGCATTTAAGATACATTATTACTGTCATTTTCTCTCAAGGAAGCATCTCAAAGAAGTACTTTCACTTTAAAACTGCCTAAGTGCTTTGCACTATGCAGAATAAGGCAAATCTGGCTTTGCACTATTGAATAATGGGACAAAAGCTGTCTGTTAATAGACCAAGTAAATGATTGGGAGAAAAATGGAGTAGCTGAGTTTAGAGAAACTTGTACTTTTTTCTTAATGAGCAGTTTAACTGCCAATTGATCAGTTGTTGAGCATTACAGTAAATGGTCAATGAAATATATAATGATGCAAGACTGCACTTTAACAGGATCAAATCTTGCAGCAATCAGGAATGCTTAAGCACAGGAAAATAAATACAGATAAATTTTCTCTCTGTGCTTACTTTTCAAAAACAGAGGCGAAAGAGCAATAACAAACATTCGGGCAGTTAATCAATAGTATTCTTTACTGTGTGCAGTGACACACTTGCTCAGGAGTTTCCATTTTGTGCTTTTGTCTTTTAATACTACAGGATTTTTTACTGTTGGATTTCAGTCAAACCTGAATGCTGAAGAACTGCTGTGTAATGAGAGTCCAAAACTCTATGTACTTGCTTACTTCCACACACGAGTCCATTGATAATATTTATATTTGTTACAGTATTAGTCTGAAGTCTGGGGAATTCTTACATTCTAATTACTGGCATTAACTAGAGCTCCAGGAAGGCTAAGACTTGATAAATGGTGTAACTTATGTATTTATTAATTAAAATTCAGTTTTAGAAGAAAGTCTTTGGTTCTAATCAAGTAAAAATCAGAGTTTATCGCTGTGTTGCTTCTTATGAAAACTGTGGTACTAAACAGTCATCTGACCAGTGACATTTGCTAATTTGCAAGAGTAATACTGAGAATCAGATTTTAAAAGTGGCATGAAGGGGACAGCTACCATGGGAGGTAACTGTCAGAGTGAATGGATTAACATTTACCTGATTTATACTGTGTGAAAACAGACACCTACCAGCAGAACTAGAATGGAAAGATACTGCTCTCCGAGCTCTCCACATAACGTTAACCGCTCCTCTCTGGCTCTGGTCCTCTGGCACCGAATCCACTGTTCGGCAGGTTGTCAAATATTTGACTTACTCTGTGACCTCCCCTTTCAAGTGAGAAGGGAAATAGGAAGTCTCAGTTGGAAATCTCTCAAGAGATCAGGTGGAGTAATGGGCAGCACTTACCGTTTTGATCCCCAAGTTAAAGAAGAAACTTTTTTCCTAATAACGTGCAGTGAATGAAATTGCTATTCTCCAGCATATGACCTAATGATCCCGGGAGGCTAAAAGAAAGTCATGGCATACATATAAAAGCAGCGTTTGACAGGATGTAGGTGAGTGAGTCTGCACCTTTGCGGCCAATTTTCACCTTCAGAAATGCTCAGGTTTCTGGATACTCTGTCCATATTTCTGAGTGAACTTTTCAGTGTGCTTGAAAGTAGAAGAGCATCCCCATGTCTTTATAGTCTCATATATGTGTGCAAGACATGGTCATTCCAGCTTTCACTTGTAGCAGGTGAAAATAATGAATTTAATAATCACCCAATCTGCAAAAGGTACAGGATGGTGACTGCGGTATTAAACAAGCTAATTATGATAGCTTAAACAACTCTTTTCTGCAGGCACAGCTTTAATTAAATTTGATTTTGTACCTCACAGAACTGTCTCTGGGTTTTCAAAGGAGTAGCAGTTCTGTTATTGATTAAGGCTGAATATGATTAGCATTAATTATTGATCAAACTTCTGTACATCTTCATATTGCATCAAAGAGATATGTATTGATGAGGTCTGAAAGGACTTAAAACTCTAGTTGGTATACTGTGATTCCCTTCAACTACATTTTTTAAGTGGAACATTTATGAGATATCTCTGTGTATATTGAAAATGAGCATAAAGTCCATCTCCTAAACATAACCACTTGGAACACTAAATATTCTTGAAATATTTATCTTTCTTGAGGGTTTTGTTTAGTAGTCTTTTTAGGGGTAAGACAGGCTGAAAATAAAGGAGCATGGACTGCAACACATGGAATGAGAGCCCCAGTCCAGCTCCTGATTAAATGTCTGAAATGGAAAATTTTGCTGCATTTCAGGCAACCTTGTGGCACTCAGTAATTAGCTGTAAGAAAGTTCTCCTGCTTTTATCACCTTCCTCCAAAGATAAAACACTGGAAAGTGTTTTCCCATTGAAAAATCATCAGGTTTCAAAAAAAAATCATTAAGAATTATTGTATGAATAAATAATGCTTGAGTGAAGAAAGAAAATAGTATAACATTGACCTTCAGGGGACCCGTGGGAATCAGAATGAGTGTTATATTGGATTGTTAATTAATAAAGGTCTGTTGCAGAACTGTGTCTCCAAGTAAATTGTCATTTCTTGTAATTATTCAGAGGAAAGTAAAACAGTAATTGAAGACCTTTCCAGATTAATTGATCTACCTATTCACCAACTACCTCACGTGTTGAGTAAATACTCAGATTATGTCTTCTAGGTTAAACAGAGGACAATCATCTCCTTAAAGGGTGATGCAAGAGTGGGATAAAGAGGTCCTCGTTTTAGAAGAGGAGCTTCAGGCACTCCCTCCTTCCTTTGGACTTGCAGTTCTATGTTGGAGTTATGGATGAGGCTGACAATAAACCTGCATCAATGGATGGTGTCTGTGTTCCAACTCTGTTCATTTGATAGCCTTTAGATGGGGAAAAAATCTCACCTTCTAGAAAAGAAAAGAGATAGAAAAAGTGGGCAATATTTGGCCTAATATAAGACTGGATGTTTTCAAAGCATCATGGTAACGAAATATTTTTCTAAGAACAAGTATACCTACAAAGTGTTATGTAATTGTTAACAAAATGGAAGGTCACTGTACTCTTGTTACTGCTGACTTATGGTGTTATTTTAATTGGGCTTTGCCCACTGATCTGCATGCTCGATTTGCAAAAGATGCCAGAGAACATGTGGCTTTGACATTAAAGCAAACTCCCTACACTGCATAATTAAAGCAGGGTTTAATCCCAAAGTAGAAAGTAGTTTGCAACAGCTCGTGGACAAACACAGTTGGCAACTTGATGCTGAATACTTGCAATCAATAATTCTTATACTTAAAGCACACAGAACAAATTAAAAGTGCAGGCATGTGTGATTTGGACAAACTGGGTCACTGAGCAAAATGATATAAAAGTATGAAACTGAAACTTTGCGAAGGGGAGTTATTTGTGCACTGGGTTTTCTCCCTCTGATTTTTGGCCTCTGTCCCATATAAAGCAATTGGTGCATAGCATGGACATAGCAGAAGAGGAGTGTTTGCCTCTACTTTGGAGTCTTGGAAGCAGATGTTAAATAGGTAGAGCTTGTAGAAATATTCCAGGTTAAAAGTTATTTTATGAACCTAATATCTGTAACAAGGGCGAGAGTGTTTGCTGGCATGGGAGCTTGGTGGGATAGTTTTTGGTTATGGGCATAATTAACTCTACAATGTCAAGCTATTTCCTGAGCTGAGACTGCAAATGGTGAATCTATGAGATTCTTTAATTAAATTGCTAGTGTTTATATGTAGGGAGAGAAGTGCAGATGAGTGTCCAGAAGATAAACAGTTCTTTGTTGTAGAATAGATGTAATTAATGAAGTAACACTATCTAATTTGGCTTAAAGGATTGTTGTGTTAATCTGTGTCCCTCTGCAATGTGATTGTAACTCTCCTAAGGCAATCAGTGTTGAATCTGAAATGGCCACTTTGCAATACTGGTGGTCTCCGGAAGAACTTGCTACATTCAGGAAAAATGATGATTTCTGATACAGAGTGCAGGCACAATGAGTAAAAGCTCTGGCATTGTACGTAGTCGGAGAAGACTCAGGATCAAATCTATTTGCAAGGTACTATATCTCTGTTCAGTGTTAGAGGGCCTTACCGCTATGAGGTTTGTGAATAGTGCTGCATGCCTGCAGCTATTCCAGCAGGAAATTCTGACTGCAAACCCGCAAGCGGAGCGTGGTTGAGATTTAAACAGAAACAGAGAGCATTCTCTTTTAAAAACCTCACCTTAGGTTGAAAGCAGAGAAGTATCAGATATTTTAACTGTTCAAATCTCTAGGGAGTTAATTTTCATCAGTAGGGTTTTCCCTGTGTATCAGTGAGTGATTCAGAGAGAGGAAAACTAGAATAGACAGGTTTTAGCTTGAAGTCTAGAAAAATAATTATATTCCAATGAATCTTGAGGAGGAGCCCACAGACTACATTAACAATGGATCATGACACAGATCCTGGCACTTAGATGTTCCTGTTCATGTGAATTACCAACAGCAGGATTTGTGATCCCATACATTTTGTATCGTCATTCACAGCTCATTAAACCTTCCCCAGCGCTGTCATTCACTAAACACAAAGGTAGCAGGAGAACAGCATAATTAAAGTGTTTAAGTCAGACTGCTGCAGCGGAATTGCTAAACTGCTCTATGTGCAGCTCACTGTGCTTTTGAGGAACGGGGGCTAGAGGAGATAATGAGCAAGATAGTTCCATGAAAGGACAAGGCTTCTGGAGTCAACCAGGAACCAAGAGGCTTTCCCTGGGCTTGAGTCTTTGATAGCAAGGTAATACAGTTACAATTGGTCCTGCTGCAGTAGATTAGTATCATATCATCATTTTACTTAAATGTTGTGATTTGACAGTAAACTTGGAAGCAGCTGAGTGTAGGTGGGCCTCAGGCTTACTCGGGGACATGCTGATAACACTCAGCATGTGCGTGCAGAAAAGCTGTGCACGCACCAGAAAGCAAACAGTATCTGCCTGTATTCAGGGTGGTGCTGACTATAGGTTTAGCTACAGTTCAACTTGGGATTCAGTTGCTTTCCAGACCAAGCAACTTATATTTTGAAAATTTATATCTAAATCTTAATTAAAACAGAAATGATTTTATGTGTTTATGTGTGTGATTGCCTGCTCCTATCTGCATTGCTTCTTATAAAGTTACGCAGCCATCTAGTTGACTGGACTGTTTTGGAGAGCCTCATACATGTGTATCTGTGTTCTGCTGTCTTGACCCAAATGAACTTCAGCCTTCAGGATTTCTGCCTTGATATTCCTGGCACACTTTCATTGAAAACAAAACGGAATTACAGGACAGATCTTTGTTAGCTGAGCTGCTAGCTGACCACATCCGCACATGGTGCAGCTCAGAGGCTTTAGAGCACTATTAGCAAGGCCATTCCCAAACTAACATGAAAAGAGCTTGAGTGTAGGATCACACCGACAAAACTGCGTGTGTTCTGGACTTGAAATGAAGATGATCCAGCTACTTCAGGAACTTGGTCTGATTTCTTGGTATCTGGTGACAGAAGGAAGAGATACCACAGATTTAGGGAGATTGACCAAGCGGTTGCATTTATCATCTTACTGGAGTTGCCTCACCTTCAGCACTGAGCACACTGTGTCCTACAGCCCATCAGCTAAAAACCCGTCTTGATTTACAATTCCTTTTTCGGTGTGCAGTTTCACTTAGCCAAGGCTTCTAAACATCAAAGCTGTGATAAAGGAATGTACTCGGGTACCAGAGCTAGTCAGTACAACTATGATAACTATAACAGGAACATCTACACTGTCAAATAATTTAACTTTCCCTTCAGTCCAATTTCTGGTCCCCGATCATCGACACTGCATAAATATTAATTCTCCATTGGCCTCTCTTTTGGTTTGAACTAATTAGTTCTCTGTGAGCAGAACAGGTGTGGTTCTAGGACATACCCTCAAGCCATACCCCCAGCCCATAAAGCATGCTTTTAATTCCATGGCATAAATATCTCCTTTCAGGTGTGCTGCAACACAGCCCTCACAGCAGCAAACACACGTAGCTGGAAAAAACACTCCCATGCAAGAATGAGCTCAAGGCATGATGCGAAGCCCAGAGCATCCCAGGGCCACTTGTCACTAGTTGTCCTGGAATCTTCAAGTTGTTGTCTGTATAAAGACATCATGAGTAACACAGACATGGATATATATATATATATATATTTGAAAGTTAAGTCTTAAATTACTGCTTCTGTATTTAATTACTAGTTGAGGTTCTTTCTTTAGGCACAGATGAAGTCAGGTAAGAAGCAAGGATTCATATTTTTCTTTGGAAAATGCAGGTCTCTTGCTTAACTTTCTTATTAAAAAGTTTCTCTTTTACTGTGTTTCTTTGTCCTGGATCTCCTTTGTCTCTATGCCTGAATAGAAGTCATTTATTGAAAGAGTTAATTCCCACCTCTCTCCTGTGCGCCTCTGGTCCCTGCCTTCTCTGCACTCTCAGCTGAGCTGGTGATCCCGCTCCTCTCCGCATGTAGGTCGGTGTTACCAGAAGAGCAGAAGCTCCTCCACACTGGGCTTCATCCCCCTTCCTGCTGTCTCTCCGAGCTCCCAGGCACATTAGCTTGTGCTGCCGAGGGAGACGCGGTGCTGCCTGCGGTTCTGGCTTCTCCTGAAGCTGCAGCTTCCAGCTGTGAAGCTCCCGATACAGAAGCTCCAAAGTGCCAAAGCGCTGCGTGGCCTCTTGTGGGATGACATTTGCTGCTGGGTGTCTGTTAGATTGTGCAGGAGACTCTAATCAATGAGTAGCGTTGATTT
>JAUBNY010000146.1:3932777-3957615 GCA_032275445.1 Crypturellus soui | reverse complement strand
GAACCTGCTTATCCGCGTCATCCAACTCAGGAACTGCCAGAGATTTTGCCCTCATCAATAGTATAAATTACCTGTTGCTCCTAAGGAGACTTAGTCCAATGGCATATTAGTAATCTATCAAAATATACCCTGAAAAAAAGTCTGGTGGGGGGAATAGAAATGTCAGATCTGATCTCGGAAGAAACAAAGTTCTGTTTTCCGGTGTTCTTTATGATGGCCGATGAGCAAAGGTTATTCTGAACTAAACATGGTGTCATTTGTGTAGTCATCAGGAAAGAGTAGAAGGAAGAATTCAGTTTCCATGAAAATGCTTTTTCCTTTGCCATAGACTGATAAAATTACAAGGGGCTGGAAACAATAATGAGTGAATGTGATACACCATCATATTTATGTATGAGGATAGGATGTTGGAGTTGGAAATGCTTAGGTTTTAGTGTGAAATTATGCAACTATTAAATGTTTTAATTTGCATATTTTTTCTCTTCTCTGAGCCCGATTTTGAACCATTCCTCATCTGTCCATTTCCAGATAATGTTGCTGTTGATTATCCTGCAGTCTGGAGGGAGGGATAGTCCTCGTAACGCGTAAACTGCCTTACATTTCCCCTCCCTGCACAAATGTGTGAGCAGAAAGGAAAGCGTTTAGAGGCAGAGGCTATTGCTACCCAGGTGTTTGTGAATGGCCAAACATCCACAAATCACGTCACACGCAGCAGGTTAGGAAGGTGTTTGGCAAGATGGGAGACATCTAAATGCTGCAAGTTGCAGGTTAAAATTACAGCTTTCTGCTAACTTTTTGAGAGTAATACTACCAAACACAACTAAATGCCAGTAATACCCCTCTTTTTTCTCATAGGTATGTAAGATATGTTCTAACTCCATAACTATTATTACTGCTCAGCTCAAAGGATGCAGCATGTTGCAGCTGACGTGACCACTAGCTGTGGCATCCGAAGCCTTGCGAAGCAGATGCAGGGATACGGGTCCACCTGCAGTACGGCCGTGCTCAGAGGACAGAGAGCTCATGCTAATCGGCCCTAATAAACTCTGACTCTGCAAACAAGCTCATTTACGGTGCTGTGTGAAGGGGTTGCTGGCCGGCACGGTGCCGCACCGACCCACGTCAGCGCATCGGGGTGGCACCGCTCGGGTGCGCCGATGCCCAACAGCCCCAGGGAGAAAAACTACTGGTACCTTTTTATTTAAATAAGATGCACTTCCAGCCATGGGTAGTTAAAGCTTTGCTTTCGGTAAGAGGCGTTAAGTGAGAACATCAGGATTGTGGGGAAAAAAACAGGGGGAAAGGAGGAAATCATTGGGTCATGTTATATTTTTATGATAGCCTCATGGTCTCTGTGTGTTTGCCACGGGTGGAAACATGCATGCTCACCTCTGAAATAATCCGAATGCAAGTATATAAACACATTTTTTGCTGCTATTGCTCTTGTTGTAGCCACTTTAAAGTGAAGGAGTACCTTTTGCATGGATATTGTTAATAATTCGCTCTGTTGTATTGCAAACGTGGATCCTTCTCTAGCATTAAGAAATATCTCTGCGTCTCCAAGTCTAATATAAAAGATGCGTACTCGTTTTAGCTAAACTTAAATGAAGAATCCAGGCTGTCTGACTTCAGACTAAAAAGCACATATAACTGTACACAGCATCTCTGCAGATGGCCTTTGTCTAGTATTTAAGAGTGTTAAAGCATCTCATACTGAGACCTCAACTTAAGAACTTGTACAAATCAACAGCTGTGACCTCAGCCAAGCAGGCAGCGGAGTTTTTGGATAGCAAGCTGTGCCTCATTCTTCCTTGGCCAGAGCTATGTATATTTAATTAGTGTCCTCTCACCTTCACACTACGCGTTTTTCCACTTGACAGTTCCTGGCATCAAAGGAATGTCCTTGAGAAAAAGTCAGGCCTATTGACTCCTAAGCATATTATTTGACTTGGTGTTCAAGCAGTCTGAAGAAAGAGCTGGAAATAATGAAAGACACTGCAATGTGGAGCTGCCTTAACTGACAGTGTCAGGTGGGTCGAAGCTATTGAACAGTTCCTATTAAATTAGCTTACCTTCATCTCGGCTAGTTAAAGCTGGCATGCTGACAAATTAGTTGCTTTCTGTATATAAAAGAGGAGAGGCAGGATGAGATTCCCATTTTGTAGCTTAGTGACAGTAGATATGTCACATCACAAGGTCAATAACAATCTGTCCATGGAAGAAATGTAAATGTTTGGCTGATGTCAATACGTTCTGCATTAAATTGTGAAATATTCATTCCTATAGCAGATGAGCTCATTTCCACTAATAAAGACCACTTTATTCCAACCCAGTTAATTACAATGCTTTATATTGTCTGTTTTAAAACCTGATTACAGCTTTTGTTTAGCTTTCCCAATATTAGCTCTTGCACATTCTATACGCTATTCCTATCCAAGGAGTGTTAATAGAGAAAGTTAACAGACATGCTTGGAATGTGAAGAAGATTGGGTATTTATTTATTTATTTATTTATGCTTATCAGAACAGAAGGATTTCGCAATTTTCTGTAGACTCTGAAACTGTCATAGCCCTGTTTGACATGCAAACAGAGAAAATGTGATTCGGTTTGACTGGTTGCTGCACCTGGAGGTTCTCACCAAGCTCAGAATTTAGGAATGAACAAAGTTTAGGAAAGCATGGTTAAAGTGATTTTATTTTATTACACTGCTCTTGTCTAGTCTCTTTAACTTTGATAAATTCTCAAAAGTACCGTAAGTGTTGGGGATACTTTGTTGCCCCTCTTGGCATACTCAATTCAAACTCCTTTATTGCTAGATTTTGATGCTAAATTACATGCTGCCTAAAAGACTGCACTTTTTCATCTTCTGGGAGTAATCTTTGCTAAGGACATTGTGACCTCTCTTCAAGCATTTCTGAAATACTCTGCTAATTCCTACAGAACTAACCAGTTATCGTCCTGTAATTGCATATATTAGAGTGAAGCTTTTAAATGTGTTTTGAAATTTGAAGTATAATTACTGAAAATAGAAGATCAAATAAATAACTCATTTACAGAGGGTGGCTGGCAAGGTTTCTTCTGAATTTGTAGTTTTCACTTGATGAAACTATTCAGTTTTGTGAGCAATTTTTCCCTCTTCATGACAATTTTTTCTTAATGAAAATATTTCAGTGTTGTAATTGGGGTCTATTATGTAATCTGCTTCCACTGTTCTCAGGATGTCTGTAAATTTGTGAGCTCTCATTATCACTGTCTTGCCAAGTCATTTGGGTACAAAGCAAAGTTCCATGTTTACCACCTAACGTCTGTTCCAAAAGTCTTGCAGTGCATAGGACTTACTAATACAAGCAGAGGTGAGGATACTCACTACCTTGAAGGCTAATAAAGTTAAAATAAATCTTTACTAAATAAGTTTTAAACATACAAAATACTTTTATTACAAGTTTTGAGGACTTCAAGCTTATTCCTGCAAGGAAGGTTATGCTAACTGTACGTATATATTTATGTGTGTACAACCCTTTTGTGCTGATTTTCTGCTATTTTCAAGTTCATTAACCTAATTTGCATCACTTGACTCTCATCTATTTAATGCTTCTCAGAAGAAATCTTAATGTTTCCAGAGCCTGCAAGTGAATAATTTCTGTTCAGACTCAACCCAATTCACCAGATTTATAAGGTGAGGTGAGATTCACAACTCTCTGTTCGCATTATGCGAGTGTAGACAATCTGTAAAGTTTCCAGTGCTTTTTACTTGAATTCTAGAGCTTTAATTCTGCCAGCAATTACACAAGGAATTAACCTGAACTTGATAAAGTGCAAGTGAAAGCTCATTTGTGAAGGTGTCCTGCAGTTAGACAAACTCTCCAGTTAGGAACTGCGTTTGCCCCATTGCATGTACCTGTGTAGCATGACACATGAATCTATATGTACTGGTGGATGCTGTATTATCCTGGAAGCCAAATTTTTGCTTTCTGGCTCGATGTATGGGATTGAGATGTCTGTGCATTTCTATCAACCTGAGATGTAAGCATGCCCTTGATGCCCGTTCTCCGGGATAAGTAAATACATAGAATGCTAACAAATTCTGAAGAATTGCAGGCATTTGTGTATGTGCGTATTAGTGTGCAAGTGTAAAATCACTATAGTCACTGCGGCTTGGTAGTTCAGACATTAAAAATTGAGGAACCTACTTCACTGGATCGAGAATCAGATGATGCATAATTTGTTCCTTAGGATTTGTCACTGAAAACCCTTCTTGTATGGCACATTTGCTTTCATGTTAGTTTTAATGTTTTATCAATATTTGTATCCATTTAACAATAATATATGTCTTTAGAAACTGGAAAGGCAGTCAGAGTGCATCAACATCTTACTAGGAAAACACATGAACTTCAATATAAATAAAATATTTGGAGTAATAAATGTACCTGGTGTTATATGAACCAGCCTATCAGCGCGATGCCTTGCTATATACCTGCAGGCAGAAAAGAAATAAAGTAACTGCTATTCTGTGCTTCAGCCTCTGATGAACGTATAATAGAATATGGAAATACGAGGATATTAAAATTATAAATTTTTCATCTGGCATGCTCAGCAAGCTTATTTTTTTCCCCATATACCATCTTTCAAATCCACAAGTCTCTTCTTCACTAAAGTTGGAGAGCTGTCTTGATACTTTAAATCAGCAATGGTTGGAATGAACTGGGACTTCTAGGTGAAGCAGCGGGCACAAGTGAACTGGTGTCCTCTGACTCTCAGTTCTCAGTGTCCTGTTTGTTCCTGTGTACATGGTTGTGTGAGGAAACATGGAGGCCAGTTTGGCAAATATACTGGAGGGTTTTAGTTTGTGGAATTAACTATGGAAGATGATTTTAATCTGTGCCTGAAAGAAATCCATTATTGGCAAGCAATTTTAATCAGGTACACACTTGCAGAAATGATTCAACATCTGCTACAGAGATAGAAATGTGCATAAATATTTTTGTACTCTCGATAGAGAAATAAAACATCTCTGCAACATAAACTCTGTATTTTTCTTTTTGAAACACTCCCCCCTATAATTTGTCTCCTTTTAGCACCAGGTTTTGCTGACAGATACCCCCTATATTTTGTGGCAGTCCCATGAATCCAATTAAGTGTACAATCAGACCCTAAGTTGTCTAAAATAACATAGCATCCTACCCAAGTATCCCTTTTATCGGTCTGAAAAAAGTGTTCACTCTATTGATGTTGGCAAGGCGTTGAATTTTTTTTTATGATGTTTCATGTATTGTTTTATACTGAATAGTATAAAACTTTAGACTTGCCTCTAGAGGGGGAGCACTGAAGCATATGGAAAGAAGCACAGAGAAGTGTTATAGGGCAAATTACATCCCAATTGGGAAGTGAAAATGGTACTTTCATCGGAGTGTGCATTGAGAGGAGGGCGGTCTCTTGATCTCTAGCTGCTTTTTAAAAACTATTTAGTGATTTAGGTCCATAATTCCTGGCAAAATCACATAGTTTTTTCTTTTCTGATGTGGATTTTCTTGTTCCTTCCTTTCATACTGGATGTTTTGGGATATCTTTCTCTTCCCATGAAACAAATAAGTGTAAAGAACTAAAAAGATGAGGCATTTTGTGTGCCATCAAGAAAATGAATACATCATTCTGTCTAAAGAATTTATTTTTAAGACCTTCACGTAGAAATAGAAGTATCAAAGTGAAATCAAAGCCACGTACATAAGCTTTTCTTGTGCCTCTGTTTTCACAATAACTAGATAAAGAGTGGGATTATGGTGCTATAACATTTTAGCAGATAACAACAGAACTACAGGATTACTAAAGCGATCTCTGTCGGTTGCTCTGTCAGTCAGAACAAAGTTGCCTGTGGTGGAGAAAAATAAAGCTTGAAAGAAAGTTTACTACTGAACAAAACATTTGACAACATGAGAAATTATTTTAATTTTGCCCTACCTATTTTTATATGATTTGGATAGTGTTAAGAGTTATTAATATTTCAGAGATTTTAAAATATTTATCAAAAAGTACTGTTGTCAAGCTCTGGGTTGTTTCCATGAAAACCAATTAGGCTTCTTGGTCAGTAACGTTAAGTTAAGCATCTTGCATATCAGCTAGTGGTCTCAACTCCAAATGAGGGGGTAGTTAAAGAATACAAGGAAGACTCTGCTTACTCTGTAATAAGTTTGTAATGAAATTATACATTATCCCTCTCTAGAGTTTGTCAGCTGGTAAAGACAGAAAGATGATGATAGGAGGTTTCCATATGAATGACAGTTGTGATATAACCAGTGGTCGCTGGTAAAATAGGTATCAGCATGCCATTGTATTTCTGTTGACAGAAGGTACAGTGCAGTCGTGTTGTGTGATAAAGGGCATACTGGCCAGGAAACATTGCTTATCCCCATCTGTTTTCAAAATGTTTTGTGAGATCTGTAGAGAACCTATATCTAACGTCATATCCAAAGAATAGTATATATAGGACTACGGTGTTAGTTTTGGCTAGGTCCCGAGAGCCTCGTGTGGAGGACAGAACAACCACTTTCTGGAGCAAGAATGAGGACTACCAAAGGTTGTCCTTACTGCCTTCCTCTGCAAAATCACAGTCAACAGTAGACCTGTTATTTCCCCACATTGTGCTGTCAATGAGAAGGTGGAAATTCCAGCTTGAAAGCATGGCTTGCATACAGCCAGATTAAATGTGTGTCTGGAGGATCGTGTGTGCTTGCAAGACTGGGACACTTATCCCGCTTCCAAACTGTCTTTGGCTCTTCTAATGTCTCTTCTAAGCCACAATTTTTAAATCAAAGTCCCTTTGCTAGAGTGTAGTTTACTCAAGTTGTGAAAGATAGTAGCATTTGTAGCACTTATACTGGGGTATAGTGCATAACAGCAAAACATTAAGAGAACTTCGAGTTTTGATTACTGCCTTAGTGCAAACCAGAGAAGTACTTCATTCTTAAATTATCAAATGGTAAATTTTTAAAATTTCATTTGCACTTTTTTCCTGCTCTCGGTTTCATGCGGATTTTTTGGTCGCAAGCTTCTTCGGGAAGCTTTTATGCATTCAGGTGGTGCTGCTGAAGTGCTGCTGCTGCTGCTGAGCATACAAGTTTTCTCAGAAAAGCCACGAAGCAGGGCAACATACTAATGGGATGCTTTGACACCTCTCCATCAAATATTTAACCTCTTTCATTTCTTCTTCACACACTGGTTATTCCAGTAGATCTACTTTAATTGTTTAGGGCTCAATTCTCACAAAGTGATATACTTTTGACCTACTTTTAGTGCCATCTTATCTTTATCCTTAACAGGCAACGTGGGAACTGGGATGACTGTAAGTCACTTCCAGGTGCTTTCAACTGCTTAAAGAAACTGTAATTTGCTATAATATTCATATTCCTCCAATTCATCTAGCAAGTCTTCTTGCTCACATAAGCAAATTTTTAAACATTGCTTTCTAATTTTCTAATGTCAAATAGACAAATGGATAAGAATGAGAATAGGTCCCAGTTTGGTAAGAAAGCGACATTTCATGCTTTAAATTGGCCATGACTTTCTATTCAAATCAGTTTTGTTTACCCTCACTTTAGTGACTGTCCGTAGGTTCAGGGTGCAGTTCAATGAGCCTGGTAACCAAAGCCAGTTTCATCTACGTCATCTGCTGTTCTGCCTATTATAGACTTAATGCCTGTATGAGGTTATGCTAACTAAAACCTTGATGGCTTAACTTTGCCAACAAGTAGCAAATCCTGCAGATGTGGCTGGAAACTGTGGTACTGAAAACCTTAAAAAAATACTAGTTTTCATGGAGAACTAGGTTAGAATACAGAAAGAGTTTGTTCAACAGAGAAGTGTCTAATTGTAGTTGTGGTACTGACATGTTGTGTAAAGATTACTAGATGCGGTAGGAAATAAGTGTATTGCTAAAGATAGCAGCAGGATAAGTCTCTCCTAACCTCAATTTCATATCCGACCTGCTAGACCATGCGATTATTGGCGGTGGGAGACTGCCACCACTTCATTCTAATTCCAGATGGAAATTACTTGCAACATCTCTGCTATGTGAAATGCAGCTGGTAATAAACTGCCAGCTTTCCCGCGTTTCAGAATGGCCTTATAAATTGCAGAAAATGCTTCATGTGAGGGAACAGTACCAGTATATGCCTATCTGAATAGAACTGATGATTACAATGAAATCTGGTGCTGCTTTTTCTATTATATGCTCTTACAAGACAGAGAGGTGCTTATGTATAGAATTTTATTTGAGTCTGATGATAGTACTAAAATTTTTGGGATCCTTGATGGAATTTCAGCCTTTTTTTCTCAGAGTCCTCTCCCCCAACTTTGTATGTCTTTCGGTGGTGTTTGTGTTAAACCTGAGGATACGGAAAAGTTTCCATTCAATAGTCTTTTCAAAGTTTTTTCCCCTGAAGATTACACAGTTCTTCTGGAGACAAGGCTGGAGTGCAAAGAAAGTATTTCTCTTTGTGCCAGTTTTGATATTCACTTTTCAGTGTGCGTTCAGAGACTAATAATTATCCAGTACCAGATACTAGGATAATGTATTCTGCAGAATATAAACAGCAGTGCAACTTCTGAAGATATTAAACAATGGCAGCTTCTTTGAAGTGAATTGGAGTTGCAGGTATTCTATCTCTGCTTACATGATTTTCATGAATTTTGTATTTTATACTGCTGTCTGTGTGGTATCATCATGGTTCAGCAAAACTAAATCTATAGGGAAAAAAACTAATCAGATAGGAAACTGAAACAGGATATAAATGAGTTCACTATACAGATAGAGAAGAAATACAAAAATCATATTCATGGAGAAAAGGGAGAGAAGATTAAAACTCCATAGTATGAAACATAATGTTAAAATTGTCTGTATTTTGTTGAAAGTGAGGACATTGGCTATTCATGAACAAAAGGATAGAATGTGATTTCAGTAAAAATGATCTTGACTAACCATGCTTTGCAAATTATACAAAGTCTAATGAGCATTAATTACAGTAAATGTTAGGACCACATATAGGAGGAACCTTGATCTTGAGTCCAGTCTCCTTTAGCATTAGGAATTAAATCGTATGATCTTTGTAAATGCTGCAAGCTTTATTTTACAGCTAATTAGATTTCTTCTCTGACTGTTCCTATCGAAGGGCTATCTGGGGACTCTAAAGCTCACTCCCGGTTTGGGTATGGTCAGGCAGAGGGTCACTCTAGCCATATGGGATAACAGCGTGTTGAGGATTTTGTATCGCTCAATTCCATTATATCCATTAACAAAGTATTGGCTCAGTAAGATTTTGGAGACAGTGCCACAAAGCTTATGCTCTATAAACTTCCTCATGAGATATGGATAATGAAGCCACTGAAAAAAATTACTGCATTTTAAAAATATGTTCTAAAGAAAATTAAAAAACACTGAACTAATTAGTTTTCTTGTATACTTTTAGTGTGGGCTGAGTGGCACAGTAACAGAACAACTACGAGCAACTTTAAATATTTTACTATCTCTAATTTATGATGTTTCACGTTTCATTAACGTTACTTCTTCTGTCTTGGGAATGTACGAAAAAAGAACTATCATCAGTTTAATTTCTATTCAGGTGGAAATATACCTTTCAAACATGTTTCATTCTTGAAGTGAATGAGATGCAATATAATGACAGAAAAACTGACAAGGGAGAGGGAGGAATTAGAAAGAATTACTAAATACTTCTCAGGGAGGTTTCTTTTCAATTACCACATGCACATTAACTTCTATTTCATTTGATATTTGGCTATTTGAAACTTATGAAATATACATACTGAGGAATACAACCTTCTGTGCTTTAGCAAAAGGATGCTACCAGGAATGTGGCAAGGATTGAAGTCTTGTGTAAGTGTAAATAGAGACAGTAGTTTATATTGGAAACTGATGTGTCAATGAATGCATGAAATGGGATCTGACCTGAGGCTGCTCACATGTCACAGTAATGAGGCTGGTATAAATATCCGGGTAGATCTCCAGTTATTCAAATATAATTGAGCAGAATTGCCAGCAGTTTCCAGTTTCATGTTTTTCTTCCTATCAGAAGTGGAAGATTGTTGTTAAATAAAAGAATGTCATTGTCGTCTTTAGCTTTTACAGACTCCTAGCTTAGGGTAGCATGATGTTTTCACTCACAACCATCTTTGCTACCAGTTAGGCATGAAAAAATGGGTCTGCAATGGTTTTTTTGATGGTACATGCCTTATCATCTACAATTTCATATTTACTCTAATGGGACGTAGAGGTTTAGCCGTGTTGCTACTATTAAAGAAATTCCTCTTAACTTCAGTGCCATAGGCCCTGTGTGCTCAATACCATCTGTGTCAGCACAGCATTAGATGCAGCACTGAGGAGCGCTGGCTTGCTTCAATAAATCCATAGTTTCTAGGAGTGCAACTAATACACGTGGGTTGGATTCTTCTTTTGAAACTTTTTAAAGATTCATTATAAGGCATACAATTTTTTCAGTACCCATATAGGTATTTGTGGGCAGGTATTTATTACAGATAGGTCTCAGAAAAAGAAATTAAACAATACTGTTCATGAAGATAGCTTTTGAAGTAGTCTGTCTGTTGATATAAAAGCCAAAGAATTACATTTTTTTCTAAATTCTTTCCTGAAGATCCTTAATGAAACCACTATCAAGATTTATTATGTCATTTGACCGCCCAGACTGTCATGTTTGATTGTCATGTTTTATCAGAATAGCAGCAAATCAAACTATTCCAGTTAGAGATCCTCACCCACTCACAGCACTAAAGAGTTTTGAACTTCTTAATTCGTATGGAGTAGATACCATGCTCTATTAAAGTGCTTTTATTAGAGGCATGTTCACCTAGGCAGAACAGTAAAGATAGTGTTTCCCTTTTCCATTTATAGGGCTCAGATTTTCAAAAGTACTTCTTATTGATCTTTTTCATTATGTATTTAATTCTCTATGCACAAGCTACTTTTCAGCCTCCTTATTTATATACAAGTGTAGTGATTCTAATGAGAAAACTTCTGCACATTGAAGAGCTAGTGCTCCGCATGGCAGTGGGTGTGAGCGGGGACGAACCTGCACCGCGCTACACGTACACGTCGGCTGCCGAACCACGATGGAGGCGCCCACGATGCTGGTGATTGCACCTGCTTGTCCTTGTCCTTATCTGAAAGTGAAGCAGGATGTTCTCATGGGAACATCATTTTGCTTGACAGTAGCAGTGAGGGATAGATATATATATTTTTTTTCTGTCTAAGAAGCCCTTGTGAGATTTCTAAAGATAAAAACGCTGGTGAACCTTCCATATGCGGGATCTGCACAACATGCCACATCCAGAGTGAGAGGTCTGTCCAAGACAGAGTCATCTCATGGATCCCAGCGTGACAAGGGATCTAAGATTTTAATTCCTAAATGTTCCTACTTTTCAATATTCTTATTAAACATTGTGTTATGCTCAGTGTTTAAAGCTTTCATATCAAGGCAAGGTTCTTTCATACCAAGATCCAGAAAAAATAGCACCAACCAAGTACACAACAAGCATTCAATTCTGTCAAAACAAGTTTGTTTTGGAGAATATTAATTTCAGGCAAATATTACTACTTCAGCAGTACCTCCCAATGTCATATGAGCTTTTTGTTGTTCTTGTTAAGACAGCATGTATCACGCCCACGAAGTCTCCTGGATTCTTCAATACGTAATCTACTTGTAGTGCTAAATATGAGGGATTTACAATTCTTGCTATACAGTTCCTTCATCTAAGTCAGAAGACGCAGCTTGTTTGTATGGCAATGCATAATCATATTAGACTTCATCCAGTCCCAATTAATGCTACATATTTTTGACATTAGAATCAGTGTTTAAAAAGCATATTTTTTTCTCCCAATTGCTGCTCCTTTTAATAAGATGTCAGAAAGTGCTCTTTGATTCCAACCTAGCGCTCTCGAGATGTCCCACTTTTGTTTTTCACTAGAAGCTACTTTCATACTGTAAGTTGGGTCTTAATAGCTGAAACCATAATTGAGTTTAAAATTGCCATTCTAGGGCAAGATTTGTACCACTACCTCATTTATATTCAATAAAATGAAATAGTTTGCAAAGTATTTAAAGAAGTACATGGTATGTACTTGTTACATCAGCTTATATTCATTTGTTTTGTGTCATATAAGTAATGTGATGGAAGATAACCTAATTTAATGTGGCAAGCTATATAGGTAATTAAAAATAAGTTCAGATCTAATCTATTGCTACAGCAATCCTCCATTTTAAAATAGAAGCAAATGGACTTTGTATTATGTGTATTGTAAAAGTACCAGATAGCAGAGTGCAGAATATAATCTGTCTTGAAAAGAAGCCTATTCTGAATATCTGTCCATAAAACTTCTTTGAAAAAGAAAATTGGCAAGAGAATAGGTTTGAATGTTATACAGTAATATGAAGTCACAAACATCTGTTCCACACTCTTATTATGGAAGAATGATTTCCATTCTATCAACAAAATTAAGATTGAAATGAATAATATCAAAATTAGTGTATGTTTGTTTAGCCATATGCATCACTACTGTTTTCTTGGCAGTGAGGCCTAACAAGGGTATATATTCTTCTTTAACAGTCAGTTTGTTACTGCAGCAAGACTGTGAGAAAACCCTTTTCTCTCTAATTACTTAATTATTGAAGGATTTAAGCATGCTAAACAGCCACTGCTTTCAAAATAGTCTTATCATAGCAAATTTAAACTTAGGAAAATTTGTTAATTTCTCAAACTGCCAGCTTTTGCATATTGGCAGATTTGCTGCTTATATGACAAGTAAATTCAGTGTATTGTAATATAATCCATTTTATTTACTTAGAGTCCATTATTCACTATTTGATATTTACTGTCCAGTTATCTCGAGATTGCTGCTTGTTTATGTATTCATGATTCGAGTCAGGCACAATCAATTTCTTGGATGTTTCCATCTCTGGAAAAACTATCTTTATACTTGCAGAAATTGTTTTGTTCCTTTGCTGTTTGTCACTGGGCTCATAAATGAGACAATTAATGCCATGAAAGTTTTATTACAAACATTCGGCTTGATGATTAGGGATCTGTTTTCTATGTTTGATCTGTAATGAATTCTCATTTATCAATTCTGTGTTTTAGAAATCTTTATATTATAATGGTGGTGACATACAGATCTGTTTGGATCTCTGTGGCTGAGCCCTACAGGCTGCTCTGCAGCATATTTAGGCTATGTTGATCCACAGGAAGGCAGGAATATCAGCTTTGCAGCATTATTAACAAGCGTTGTTCTCTTCTTATAATGTGACCTACTGATTTTGGTAGTGTATTTATTTGGTTTCTTTCCTACTCACTGCATTCTAGCCAGTCAAATCATTTGAAGGTTTGGGGTCACTTTTGCCAGGCCCCTTGTTCACTCCTCCCTGTTGAATTCCTGAAGAGAACAGTGTTTCTGTACTAAGATGGGCACAAGGCATAAAGCAGGTGTGACACAGGAAGACCACGTGGAAGACGTTGCTCCATGAAATCAGTCTGTGAAACACAGGGATATGAGGTTCTCTGTTGAGACATTTCGAGAATATTGCTCATACCACCATATTTCTTCAAAAATCTTTCTATGGGCTTGTTCAAACTTAGTTTTTTTTAAATGACAGTAAAAAAATATCTTTACAACTTTACATTTGTATTCGTATCATGAAACTGAAGCCTCATAAGTAGTACTTACAGGCTTATCTTTTTGTTTGGTTTATTATTTTGCTATTTTTTCTAGTCTAGCTACTCTTCTGTTTATTGCTCATTGTCAAGACGTACAGATCATATTGCAAACAAAACATTAAATAAAAATTTAACCCAGAGTTTAGGATTTCCTAAATTAATGTTGTCTGCTCACTCTTAACTGCTCCATTATTAATGTGAATTACAATGTGGCCTTTGAAACTATGATCATGTTATTTACATAGGTCAACATCCCTTTTAACAAGAGATGGACAGAGCTCACGCAGTGTTCATTTTTATTCCATATCTTGTCCTGAATTATGATATAAAAATCAAATCATGCTACTAAGAATTAATTTCCGTCCAGCTTTTATACAGTATTTATAAATCCTGAGTGCTTTGAAAACATATGTGTATACATAATACCTCCTAAAGAGGGGGAGAAAAGATCACTAAATCATGTGTTCCCCACCATGGGTCATTTAATAGGTGCTGCCTCCATGTTTCCCTGTGTTTCCTTCTCTCCACCGAGCCAGGACTATTTCTTAGTCTTGCTCTGTGCTGTCAGTCTCGGTCCTTGTACCTGCATTCCCAGTAAGCACCTAAGTGGTATTTCATGTCTTCCAATATCCTGGCAGAGTACTTCAATGTACTTTATTTTTCTGTTGACCAGCTGCATCCTGAGATCTAGAATAAAAAGCAGGGTTTTTTTCCCCTGTTAAACGCAGTGATGTGGATGTATCAGCTCATCCTTCAGCTGCAGTTTCATTATTGCTAAGTACCATCAGACTGGGACAGCTGAAATTTCTTTATGGCATCCACGGTTTAAGAATGACTTGGAAAATTGCCTCTCTATCTGCAGCAATAGAAACAGATAAATAGGCAATATAAAATGCTTTGTACTAGTGTTCAGGGCGCAGTTTCTGGAGGTGAGTGGAACCCATTTCAGCACAAGGCACCATCCAGCACCCCCTAAAATGGCGGGCAGGGCCCTGTGGCGGCGCGGTGGTGGGACGCGGCTGCCAGGCCCCTCGGTGTCTCCTGCCACCCTCTGCCTCCTCTCGGCCCTGCTCAGCTCAGCCTCGCACCCTGCCAGCAGGACCCGAGCCCGATGCTGCTCCTCTGCTCCACCTCGGGCCCATACGTGGACGCGGTTGCGACTGCAGCCATCCTGCCGCTCCCAGGTGGAAGCGTCTGGTTTTGAAGCGAGTTAAATGAGTTCATGAGTCAGAAGTGTTATTTTGGCACCATATTTTGGTTGCTCTCCCCCAGGAAATGCTTTTGCTCACGTTAACGCTGCAGGGAGATGCCAGGGGTGATGGTTGGCGTTCGCTCTTGTGGTTTGGCGCTAGTCGGGCGCGTTCTGAGAGACCTGGTGGCATCCAGTGGCACCGAGGGGGGCACTGCCATCCTGCTCATGGCCATCTGCCCCCTACGACACCCCATGTAAGAAACTTAACGGGTGCTGAGCTCCAGTTTCTATTAAGTTGGATGGAAATAAGGCAGAGTGCAATCTCAGTGAAAAATAAGCCCATAACTAAGCCCCCGGGGACTCGCTGTGGTTCAGGGATTAGTTTTAGAATTCAGCGGTGACTTACTGCGTAATTTCTGGTAAACCATTTAAGCCTAGAATTTTACATTTTCTATTGAGAAACGAGGTTGATAGCTTCCTGTCACATCCATTAGCATTTGCCGTCTTTTCTCCGTGCATTAAACCAGCTGCTCTTGGTGGTTGGGTTATTTCTTTATATGATTTCCTCTCTCCGCCTGCTGCTCCCTGGAACGCAGGTGTCTGTCACTCCGTCAGTGCCCCGTTCCTCTTACCCGGGCCCTGCTTGGCAGACGCTGCTCTGCCCGATAGAGGCTTTCCCGGGAAAGCTGCCCCGCAGGAGCTCTTCCTTCGCTGTTACGTGCCGCTCGCGATCTAGGTTTATTTGCTCCTGGCCGCCCATTCGGGAACTCGTAGCTGCTGCAGAGGTGACGCTTCGTTTAGCTGTAAAACTTTTTGCAAAATGACTCCAGTAGCTGCGTAGCTTTCTGGGTTGCAGCGCCTCGGAGGAAATAAAGCCTTGGTAACGTGCTGTCGTGATGAGTTTGCGTGTGCCGGCTCACCAGGCGTTCCTCCCAGGCACCGGAATGAAATGGTTTCTTGTCTACCTAAGCTGAGTGAATAATTCATTATTATATTACATGTCTTGTCATTGTGGGTCCACAAACACCGCAGCGGGTGAAGGTAACCGTGTTTGCCTTGTGCTACTTAGCAGCAAGTTAACTTCTGCCTAACAGGTGTTGATGTTCGCTTCCTTCTTGGGTCTCACCTACCTACCAGAAAAAGCTTTAATTTATTTCCTGAGCTGAGTGAATAATTCATAAGTATTTTTGCATCTCTTCTAGCTGTCAGTCCACAAACATCATGCTGGAGGAGCTTAACATTTGTCTTGTGCTATTTACTACTACATTACCCTCCGTGTATCAGATGTCACTGCTCACCTCTCTGTTGAGCATCAGCTGTCTACCAGGAAATACTTTCAGTTCACTACAGAGCTATTACTGAGCAGCTGGAAAATAATTTTTCTAACATGTGGCAGAACAAATTATCGCACAGGAGGGGGTTAATGGAATTATCTGCCAGAGGAATAAATAATTGAAGGGACATGGATCTCCTTATTAACTTGAACAGCGGCTTGATGTCCTAAATTATACCTTGTTAGAGGTAGGGAGCCTATGCTTTGTTTCAATAGAAGCTGACTTAAGGAAACCGTGTCAGTATAGCTGATATTTTTGTCTGTCACATACGATGTATTCTGGGAAGTTGTAGTAATTCTCGCGTATAATTAAGATATCATAAATTTTTCTCCATTAAAAATTTTCTCCATTAAAAATTTTCCCCATTGCAATGACACGTCAGAGTCAGAAAGGCTAAGGATAAGATGTGATCCTTAAAACAAAGCTATAGATGTTTTATGTAGGTTTGGCTAGTAGAGCTATTATTAATGAAAGGACTCTGTAAAGTTTAAAATATGTGTTGGGTTCATCATTTTTCCAAGTATGATTTTTTTAAGGAAGCCATTTTGGTGGTGGAGCAAATACACTTTCTGTTTTCCTATTGAAAGGTTAAATAAACTACATCTTGCACTATGGAGTTGTAAAATTTTTCCTGAGTCTTAACGTCAAAATGCTACTGTCACTTAAAATTTTATTTCTAGTTATTTCTTTTGTCTGCATACAAACAGAATTTAAAGTTGACTGCATACAGAAACAATTCCTTACTCTAAATATTTTACTTTATGCATTTTGTAGCCACCCATCCAAAATGAGCCCTATGTGTTTCCAAATAGACTGAAGGAAGATTTTTGTTAAAATTAAATTAAAAAAAAAAGTGCAATCTAGTGGAGCAGATATGAGGCAAGGTGTAGAAGTTGCCAAGTAAATTCTGAGATTAAGTAAGTGGATTGCAAAGTGATTATAGGCTAACATATGGGCAAGGGGGCGCTTATTTAGCAGTAAAGCAAATACTCCTTTGAAAATAGGGATATAAAGGTTGGTGCCTTTATGCATCTTCAGGCACTGAAATAATTTCAAAGATTTGCCTGTACATAAGTTAAAATACAGGTTACAGCCTTTCAAAATCAGCTCACATAAAAACTGATTTCAGCTTCTCCTGATGTTCCTGAAGCCTTGTGTTCATCATTCAATCACCTTGGAGAGCCAGCCTAAAGTTAATCCTGGGATTCTGATTCAGGGCTGCTCTACAGCAGAATTGCCTCTACAGCATAATTGCCTCAATTCCTGCTGACTGGTTATTTTTGCACCAGTGACTCAAATTAGGCACAGCTGGCCCCGGCGAGTTGGAGTTTAATAACAGCCAATTGTCAGAAAGTAGCTGACGGTCAATGTTCTTGCCTCGAATGGGTGAGAGGAACAGTGACAGTTCTCTTCCCCTGCCCTCCCCTCCCCAGACCCCCTCAGTAGGTGGCTGCTTTCCGAAGCTCAAGAAGGAGCAAATTGAATAAGCTTCTTCCTGAGGGAAAGTGTTCTTTTTCCTGCTTCTGAACAATTGCCATGATATTGAGATGTTTGTGTTAACCACATGAATATTTGATGGGTGTTTACAACAAAATATAGGAAGAGTTGTTTTTATGCATGGATGTTGTACATCGATCCACAGAAACTGAAAACAAAAAGAAAAGATGAAGTTTATCTGAGGAGGCTCCTTACAGGAAGGGCTGGTCACCTAGACAGCAGTGAAGTCTGTGCTTTTGAAATGCGACTCATAGTGGGTGACCAGGTGTTATGCTACTCCTTTCCTGCAGCTATGAACTGTTTGCTGATTTTACAGAAAAAAAGTCTTTACACAAGAAAGCTGAAATAACATAAACAGTCCATATATGAGAAGAGAGTCTTACTGATGAACAGGCAGCTGTCCATGTGTGGCCTTACTGCCATTTCTGCTCGCTCCAGAATTTTTCATTTCATGTACAACAGTCCCCTGCTCTTTTTCTTGGGAGAAGTGGGAATACCTTTTTGTGGCAAACTTGGCTACATCTCTTTTTGTAAAAACTTGTAATGAAGATTGTACCTCTGTCAATAACAGATAGAAAATATTTTGAGAAATCAGCTGCTAAGTAAATCCATGGATTTATGATACACTTGCAAGGCAGGGCCTTAGCTCTATTCGGTTCTAATGAAGGGTGTGAGCTTTTGTATGGATAAGATCTAATTCCCTATTTAAATTCTCGGTGCTGTATTGTAACACACTATGTGCTCACTCTCTTCCTGTATATGATAAGTTTGGAACCGTTGCTGTATTTGCTTCAGTGTCCAGGTAATAGCAAGGAAACCCTTAAGCTAAATGTTGGGTCAAACGATTACTGATGAAAATATCAATGCTAACCAAAGTTGAGGGTGCTGATTTTCATTTATGATCCTAAAACTATTTTATAAACCATAATATTCTACATTTGAAAACAATGAGTAATGCAAACAGAAGCATTTAAGATAGTGTTAAGTATTTGCTTCTGGAATATTTAGTGAATCCAAAAATATTTGCTGCTGATGTCGTTTTTCATTATTCTCTGAGACCTTTGAAAATCAAACTGCCAGCGTAAAGACATTATATCAAGACATCCCCAAGGGTAAGTTGAATAAAAATTCCCCAGAGCCTATAAATCTATTTGAAGGTGATAACCTAATCACTCGTATGCCTGTCAAACCTCAAGGAAAGTGATAAGTAAAACAGTAATTCTATGAAATATGGACTTTTACTTATCTGACTTGACCTCTCCTCCTGCTCTTTAACCTTTCTGCCCTACAGGTCTCAAAAAACTGGTTGCGTACAAAGAATAATATAATAGAGCCTTCTACTTGGTAAGCTGGAGATGTTGAGAGCTTCAATACTGCATTGAATCCTTCACCTACTGAGGACCTGTTTGGAAGCCAATGCAACAAAATGAGCATAATGCGGTTGCATTCATTTGACCATTTGTCCTTTTGTGGAAAGAAAGTTTCCATGGGAAAACAGGCCCTGTATGATACTTCAAAGCTCAGTTTTAGAAGTAATGTGGCCCCAGAAAAGTTAACTAAGGATGTACTGAGCTCTGTAGTGTCCTAGTTAGCTGCTTTCAACTTCCAACACTGAAACTAGGTCACTCTTCTGTATTACTCAGGTATTCAGATGTTGTAATTCAGATGTTGCAATTCAGAAAGCGATACAGAGATACCATAAGGACTAAACAATAAACAATTGAATCAAGGTCAAAATAACAAGTTAGGTTTTTAGCACATATCTTTAATCGGTGTTTATCCCGAACCTCTGGTGACCTAACTCGATGCCAGCTGTCAATGTGAAAGCTTGACCAGCTCCCCTTAATGAGAACCCTTGTTTTTCACAGATACGCTTAATAAACATTCTGATGGAATTCATGGGCTGATCAACTATCCTAAATGATGGAAAGGATGATTAAATTTTAAAAGTACCAGAGTGACTGAGGGATTAAAAAATACCTGCAGTCTTTAACAATATGACAGTTTTATGCAAAAGTAGTCCATAGCTGACAATGAAAATCAAGAAACTGCACACCAAGTTCAACACAATTAAATGTACTGTTTTGGAGAAAAGAATTTAAACCAGATTTTTGCACTAATTAATTTCTATTTAGTCAAGAAATAAATATTAATATGTCTGTGAGCAGTATTCCAAGTATAGGAAATGATCATTTTAATTTCATTTAATTCTCTAATCAAAGTCATAGTTTGAGCAATCATACTAGGCAGCTCTATAAATTACCTCACTATATTCATGCTACTCCCATGGATCTCACAGGAATAGGTATAAGCACTCTGTATGAAAATAAAGTTGAATAACAATTGGGCTTTTAGTTGCTACCCAGTTTCCATTCCTATAATTCCAATATACCATAAATTTCATCCATATATCAGCATATATTCTTGAACCATAAGTTATTAGAAGGGAGGGAAAGAAAAACAGTTCAAGACGCAGAATCTGTGTGCCGTCCAATTACAGTAGAGTGCATGTACTCATGAGAGTACATTTTAGAAGTCTTATGTATTTCCGAGACAGAAATTAAATTTCTTCTGCGCCTCTTCTCCCCTGCCCCTTACCCCCAATTTATTAATATCGCATCTAAAACAAACTTTTGGGGGAGCAGGACAGGGCTGCGGACTTCTCAAGCTGTTCTGAAAATTTTAATTTATATTTTAGGTGACAGTGGTTGCTCCTGGGTTCCTTCAGGAGGCTGCCCTCAAGAATACGTTGTGTGAGACTTGCTTGCACAGGCACTTGCCTCACATTAACAACCTTGTTTCCCCTCACCTAAGTTATTGTTCATCATGTTTTGGTTATTCATAAATAAGGTGCATAGTGCAGCTTGGCCCCGGGTGCTTTCTGAGAGGCTGAGGAACATCTGGTGATGGTGGTGTGAAACTTTCAGTGAATTTTTTCTGTGAGCTTATCTAGTCTCTCCTGGAAGCCTGTACTCGTTTATCATTCTACGGTGAGGAATTTCACAGATCATTAAATAATCCACCTGCTCTTTGGCTCCAGCATTCCTCTGGCCTGAAAATCTCTCACTTTTGGGGCAAGTGAACTTGTGCATTAAAATAAATGAATGAATCGCCTGACCTCAGTCTTACAGTCTGCAGGAAATAACTAGAAGTAATTTAGTCTAAAGACTAAAAGTCTTGACCACTTACTCAAGAAATATCTTATCTATGGTTTTCTTTTTTTATGGGAGGAGAGGCAGGAAAGGAATATAAAGAAATATATATTTGGGAATGATTGACTAATGTCCAACACCTGAATTGTTAAGAAGAAACTCATAAATAACTTTCTGCCTAGAACTTTAATAAGATGTTACATGATTTGTGCTTGTTAAGCTTCTTTCTGGCTTGTGCACAGTTTGGAGAATTGAATATGATTTTGCAGAGCATTTCAATTTCTGTGTGCTTACCTGAGCTGATCTCGAACTTCCAATCATATATTTCAATATGTTACTAACAAAATGATATTACAAACAGAAAAGAAATTGAAGTATAGAAAAATCATTTGTGTGTACGTATTCTGACTTCCTACCTCACCGAACTATTATAATTTCACTGCGTGATATGAACAACAACCCAAAACTTACCTGGCCAAGCTCACCCAGCTGTCTTATGGCATCAAAGGTTTAGGGTAACCCACAGCTGAGTAATTTTAGACAGGGCACGGAAATAAGGATAGAGATTGCAGTAAGCTGACAACAAAGCACATCCGAGGGACAGCAGCTCTCGGGCCCTTCCTTCAGCTGGTGCTTCCTTGCTGCGGCTTCCCGAGCTCCTTCTTGCAGAGCTTCCTCGTCCCTGGCCCCTGATCCCCAGTCTGCCTCTTTGCCCACTTTCCCCAGCTGTAGACCTGTGTCATGCTTTGTGGGAAAATCCTATGCAACTTCTAGTAACTTAATACTTTAATCACATGACTAACGTTAGGCTTGTGTTTTCCATCTACAGTATTTTTTTTATTTCCCATTTTTCTGTTATCACATCCTATATCCTTATCCACAAGAGGCAACTGCAGTCCTCTCCTTGCTGTTTAGTCAAAATCCATACAACTATGATTTCAGGAAATATGAGTTTATTACTTTTATAATGCAAACAGCAAAAGAATAATGTAGAGGAGGGGTTTTACAGAGAAGAATAATGTTAATTATTAACTTTCATGAGGTTCTAGAGTTGTTCCCAAATATCTGATTTTTTCCATTTGGCAAAGAAAAGTAAAAAGTTGTCTCTGACAACGTAGCAATTGTGTATTTGATATTCTCCCTGGAAGGTGCAGCGGGTGAAGAGTGCAGCAGTTGTGCTAAAAGCCTTTGCTGGTCAAGCTAATTAGCTGTGGCCCTGGCAGAGAGCTCCTTTATTTCTGGTGCAGAAGTTGACTTCTAGTTGACTTATCTTGAAGATACATCCGAATGCCTTTTATGGACTGGAAACTTAGAGTCAGCAGAAGCAGAACTATAGTACAATTATAGAACCATACCTGTTGTAGAAGCATGCTGGTTCATTTTTTAAATGTTAATTTTATTGTCTTTCATATTTTATTTATTTTATCTGCTGAAATCTTATTCAGTGCCATCTGCTGTTCGGTTCAATTTTCCTCAATTTTGTTTCTGTCCTTAGGCTGTACTAGCAAGAACCTAATTTTTTGCATGTTCGTCAGATGCCAGGTTCACCTGTGAGGATGCATATTGCAAATAAATGAAATTAGCTTAATCTGTTCTTGTTACTGCAAACAGAAGCATCCCTGGAGACTCGTAAAGAACTAAAGTGTTTCTCCAGACACCACTTTTGGACAGTTCAGCTATTTTAATCTCGCTTTTCAACCAGATTTTTTTTCCTAAATCTGTATAAAAGTAATGTAGTCTAACCAACTTATTTCTAAGGAAGTCTCCAGGGTTTTACTAAGTTAAACAAAGTCCGAACAACATGTGATTATTATACAAGATCGTTGGAGTTACAGATTGGAGGGTGTATTTATCAAGTATCACATACTATAAATTTATGATACCCAATGGAAATGTTACCAAACTACTGCAGATATTGCAGAAGTAAACACATCCCCTTATTGTACAAGTTCTGGAAAAATTGTCACAGCAAGTTAGTGTTAAGATGTTCAATTGTTTTTTTGTTTTTGCCACAGATTCTATAAAGTTTTCAAAGATTTCAAAGGTTTTACAGACTGCATCTGTGAACTGGTAATCTGCTTTGCCTTTTTATATGCAGGGTTAGGAGTTTGAATTATCCATGATATTGGTAGTGCAAAGCAAGCTGAAATTTAACTGTTCCTTCAAATCTGAGACCATAACAATGCAGAGAGGCCTAACTGTTCCAAATAAAATATGCCTACAAACTATTAAGAGATCCAATTTCCAGAGCTTGCATGAATCCAGTACTTTTTAAATATTAATTTTTTTCTTTAACTGGAAAACACAAAAACCTGTATTATTTATAAAACTTCAGTCTTAAAAGGAACTTTTTTTCCTCCAGTAGTGTTCTGTACTTCCAGACTTCAAGTCTAGCCTATGTAGCATTTTAAAGTAAGTGCTAATAAAACTGAAGCGAAAATACAATAAAGCAAAATATTTCTGCTCATTTGACCTTCTGGATTGTTTCCATTTAGTTACAGATCTATTTGCTTCTTATAGCTAAGGTAACACTTTCCTGAAGACTTTAACAATCATAAAAACACAACCTATAATAGTTGTGTTTTATTTATGTATTAGGATATTATACTGTAGGATACTTGTGCACTTTCTTACCAGCAGCTTAGATAAGAGATGTGAGTTTTTGCTCAGTATTATACAAATTAACATGAACTTATTAATATTCTGGATTTTGAAAGCATACTGAGGTCATTTATTGTGCTGGCTGTTTCTAGGATTTGTTTCTCTGCCAGTACTGCGTGGGAGTTGTGCTGGAAGACTCTTTGAATGAGTTAACTTGTTTTTTACCACATTTAAGAGCAAAAAATTGAGTTGTTCATGAAATTGATTACCAACTATTTTACCATTGTGATTTTCAGGGTAAAAGTTGAACTTTTAAGTTGTAACTTCCTTAATAGTATGCAATAAATAAGTGGATAAATTAGAGAGACAATGTTTTTGTTCAGTGTTTGTCAGATTCCCATTAAGTTGCTCTGTAGCAGTGCAGGAGACAAAGGGAAAGTTGCGAATTTAAAAAATGTGTAATAAGTTACCAGCGTTTAGTTTTTCAGTGACTTTATCAATATGCTGAAATTTTAAAAGGTCTGTTACCGGTGTTAGCAGGAGGAGCTTGCATTGCCACGTTTACCCTCATTTGTTACAGTTAACTGATACAGAAACCCGTCTGCTTGCTTGGCTGGGATGGGTTCGTGTCCTGCAGCTCTACCTGCTCGTGGGCTGCAGACCAGCCGGGGTGCCCTAGAGCCCGGCTGCCTTGGGAGGCTGCCCGAGAAGTTATCTCCAGGGTAGCTCGGAAGCTGAACAGGACTGTTTGCATCATATATTTTCCAAATTGGGAAAACATAGATAGTGATAAGCCACCATTTCAATATTTTGAAAAAAGCTCCTGTCCCCATGTGGGAGCCCTCGGAATTCGGGGGGAAAGTGTTTCAACAGGGCAAGTATTTAACGATCCTTCCCCTGCAGATTCTCGTGCTGACTCTCAGCCTGCTGTTCTAGTGCCTTCCTTGTGCTCAATGAGTGCTGAAATTCGATGATGAATGGTGGAATCTGATGAATTTTTATTCCATACATTTGTGTAGTTGCTTCCCCAACCCATATCATCTCTGCCTTCCCTTTTCGAAGAGAGGCACTGCTGCCAGAAGGAGTCTTGCTTGAAGCTGATGACACCTCTCTGACACTGCCACTGCTCAGAGAAGATTCTGACCCGCTGTATTTCTTGCTAGTGCAACATTAGTGGTGAAAGCTGTTCCAGATAATTGACATATGTGCTAACAACTCACACAGGTTGTCCATGTTTAGGCAGCAGCTGCTGCATCAGATGGACTGAATGGAGACTGAAATACAGTACAGACTGGAAGGAACTTCACTATTGGGGTAGTTCTGAGGTGCAG
>JAUBNY010000146.1:3898474-3916621 GCA_032275445.1 Crypturellus soui | reverse complement strand
GTTTAAATTCAGTGCATTTCTGGTCATCTCTTTTAGGCTTTTGATCACGGTATAGAAATGTAACCTGTGCTGTCTCTGTAGGATCACGCAGAGCTGGCTGAATTTCAAGTCCTCTTTCTCTTGGGAAGTCAAGTCTTTTTCAGCTTCCTAGTAATTAAAAAGTAAAAACCAACTCCCGCTGTGAAGGTAGGGCATATCAGCAGTGTCTTTATAGTGCTGGAACCTAAACTTTGGTAGGAGAAAAAATCAAGTTGCTTCTCTGGGTTCTTCATTAGATCATATTCTCTAGGCACTGATTGCATTCTGGTGTGGTTGTCATTCTGCAGCGTATGCTGAAAAACTGAGTTTGAGCCTTTTATCGGAATATGTTTATATATAGAAGGCCAACTCTTGGCAAACAGCCTGATTTCTACATCTCAGCTTTATTTTACTTGAAATGATAAATATATTTTTAAGCTGCTGAATTTTGTTTTCTACTTTACAAGTCAATGTTCTGTGTTCTTTAATCTTCCCTCAAAATATATGAGTTGTTCTGAATTTAATAATAGATGTCTTCATTTGAGATGTGGACACTCAGCCATTAATTTACATACTGTAATAAAAAAGGTGGCAGGTGAGCCCTCTGGGCAGCAAAAAAAGGGTGGTAATTACAAAATCCATTCTAGGGGGTAATCTTACCATGATAAGAGTTACTATAAAGAGTTGTGAGTCTAGACAGAAGATATAGGAGATTTTGTATGTGATGCAAGCCTCCAAACAGATTCTTTATATATGCATTGTAATGGATCCAAAAAATAGAGGAGATGAGGAGTTACAGACATGACTAGAAAGACGTGCAGCAGCCTTCCTGCTGCAGTTCCATATACTGACCTCTACAGTAACCACAATACAGTCTGAACTAGAGGGGGAAAAAAAACTTGTTTTCAGAAGGAGTAGCAAGAAATCTCAGCAGAATGAATCTTCCATGAGAACAATATCATGAGATAAGGTATTCTGTGTCCATACAGCATCGCTTTTGTGCACGGAGTCAGCACCGGGTGACTGTGTCATGTAGAATTTCACCCTCCCTTGGCTGTGAAGGTGCTCAGGCATTAAGGAAGGGTTTTGCTCTTTGCTTTGCTTCTTCAGTACCAGTTGAACCCTGTCTACATCAGTCAGCTGTGATTTGCAGTGTTCTGTGATACAGATTCAGCTGCAGGAATAATTCAGACTACACACCTTCATTTAGGAAGCAGGAATATTATTTCCTGTTATTTATTTATTTACATCATCTGCTTCCTTCCTCTTCTCTGAAATATTCTTTTCTCAGTTTTATCTTCTGAAACTATAAGTCTTATGGATTTCAGGTACCACATATACTATTTTGACACATGTACTGGGATGGAATGACTAAATACATAATTAAGTACAATGCTCTTTCCTGAAGATTTTAAGACTGACTGTGCTCACCTAGTCTGATGTGAAGCTGACCTTCACTCCCTTGTAGGCGTGATTGCCTTTAATGCTTTGACACAGACACAGGCTTTTCCTTTCCCTTCTTTCTCACTTGTCTCTCTGAAGCAGTTTTATGGCTCTTTTCCTTGGCTACACCCCTCTGTTAGCTAATAAGCCTTCCAAGTTCCACGAGGTGCAGAAAGGGAGTCTTCTCCTTTTTTGATATTTCCATACTTCTGAAGTTCTTTTGTTACTACTTATGAGGTTCTCTTGAGGCTTTTCTTGCTCTCTAATTTATAATAATTTTGCCTCCTGTATTTTTAGACACAGAATATTAAGATATTTAAGTAATATGAAACAGTAATAAAATGTTTTCTTGTAGTACAAAGTGCATAAAGGTGTCGTACAAAATATTAGCATTCATTTGGGCTGCTCACTAGAGCTGACTCATAAAATTATCATTTGCAAGTAATGCTCCAATCTCATCTGCCTGCTACGGTGGCTTCTGTGCTGTTCCACATCATTGTGCATGTTTCATGGCACTATTCTGAGCACAAGATTATGTGCGAGGAGTCCCAGGACCCTGCTGTGTGCCACAGAACTGCTGCTGACTGTTTAGGTTGGATACAAATCTACATTCTTGGAGCCCCTCTACTGCAATATCGTCCCATACATTTTTAACAATGAGGAACAGATTCATTAGTTTAAGCCTCTAAAAGTATGCTGGCTATCATAAATGATAGACAGAATTTGGTATCAGAATCTGCAACGATAAACTTAATAACTGCATTATAAAATATGTACTGTGCCATCCATTCAATGTCTATTCAAAGAGCTGAGCAAGGCAAGGTCCAAAGATGGTTAGAGATCAAATGAAAAGTGTGACTTTATTAAAGTGTCATGAGATGAAAAACAAATTCATGCTTGTTGAATAAAACATCTCTGCCTTTTATTTTGGGTTTATATGGCCAAGCACAGTAGTGTCTGAGGACATTTAGTCCTTCTAAAAATGGTGAATTCTTTTGTCCCTCTAGGACTTGAGCAGTTGTTTTACCTGGTGAGCACTTACAGATTATTAAAGTTTTGAAATATTACTCAAGGGCTACAGAGATATTTATTTTTACCTGTTTCACTTTTTTTTTTTTTTTTTCATGCACTAATGCAAAAGGTTTGAGATTTCAAATATGCAATGCTGATAGCTAGTAACTGTTCATACATTTATTCTGGAACAAATGAATACAGGTACCTCATCCCTTTCAGTAATCCCCACTTGAAAGCCATGTGCTCTCGTCCTCTTTCAACTGCAAACACTGCAGATTGAGTCTGAATTATCTGATGCTGAGTTTGCTCTGTATTCTCTTGACCATGCAGACATCCTTGGACAGCAGACTGCAACTCGTTCAAAACATCTGATGCTTACAGAAATGAAAGGTTCGTGTGGGACTACCTGATTTTGGCAAAACTTTTGAGATTGACTGTTCTCTTTTAAAGAGTTTCAATGCAATTTTAAGCTAAATAATTGGAACGGATCTCTCTCCTTTTTTTCACTGTGCCAGATCTTCTATTAGGAAGAAGGGGAATGTTTGATCTTGTTGACTGATAAGGAGAAGATGCATTCATTTAGATGAAGTGGAGACCCCAGGCAGGTTAATAAAAGAGGGTTACAACCTTCGTAAATGATTTGGAAGGTCTTGGGAATGGAAGGGTACGTTATTTCTTTGAGAAACAGTATTTACAGCTACTTTCTTGAGTGGCAGGTCTGGAATGACAAAATGTGATCCTTCATGAGGGGAGTATGATGAAGGATAGCAAAGTAAGAGTAAAACCAGAAAATAAGAGCAAGTTGTGTGTTTTCCTTCCTGTTTATTATCTGACAACTTCTGTTTTACTGTCATACTACATTTGTCTTCTAATAAAGCAAGCTACTTCTATACACAAAAGCTATTTTACAGTAGTAGGAGAAGGAGAATTTGCAGTTGTACATCCTTCAGTAAGAGAAAGAACAACACAGAGGGAGAGAGGCAGTCATCCGCTTCCTTTAAAGGGACAATTTATTTGTTGTCTTATAATGGCAAACGCACATTCATCTCTCTGTCTCTCTCCCTCCCTCTCTTTTTCTCTCTTTTTCTGTCTCTCTCTCTCTTCTTCCTCCTTCTTCTGTAAAGCTTTTGACATCTAAACCAATTACTTTGCAGTTTTTCTTCTCCATGCCTCAATTTTCCTTAGAGAATGTTTGAAACTGCTGGATTGCATATTATCCTTTTGTGCACTGCCTGAAGAGTATCTGTGCTCTCCCTCTTGAGGCGAATTTTATGCCAGACACCCACAATGAATGCCTGCCTTTGACAGGAATACATATACTGACCTTCAATTAAGCTGCAGGTTAAGACAATACTGGAAAATCGATAGCTCATTTTCTGTCTTTTGTGCTCAGATTTTGATGTTTACTAAGATAAAGGATGACAATGCTAAAGGCAGGAATCTTTGCAGAACATCCATTGATGTTGCCATGGGCTCAAGGGCCAGGTATGGCCTAATCTTTGCAAAGCTTCCAAACGCCAATATGTCAATAAATATCAACTGTAGCCTTACACAACATCCACTCGCTCGGAGTTTTCATCAAGTACCTTTTGCTGTTCTCCTCCAGCCTGTTGGCCCAGTGATCCCACAGAAAGTTGATGAGTAATCGCAGCTCCCTTAACTGGAGGGGAACTGTTACAAGGAGGAAAAACTGTTTCATGTAGCTGTTTGTGTCTGATTTGTAGGTGGTTCAAACCCTAACTTGCAGGCTTTGGTGTCTGCAGGTTTGGTTTTCCTTTTTAAGCATGGGTGGGATGTAGAGGGCTGAAATGCAGATCTCCTTGCTACCATTTTCCTAGTTCTTTAGGCATTTATAGGATGCCTTAAAGCATATGTGCCTGGGAGGGAAGGGGGACGCAGATCTCCAAGTGGTGGTGTGGGTGCGTGCACACATATATACGCACACATGTATATGTGCAAGTTAACGACTCTGTCCAGGTAATGTGCACTTGATTATAGACACGATAGCCATGGATTAATTCACCTATAAGGCCAAAGTCCACAAATATTAAGTTCTAATGCATGCTTTTTTTTTTGTGTGTGTGTGAGTATGAATATGGAAATTTTTGTATTAATGGGAAAGAGTATTAAAAAATTATGAGCAACTTTTAAAAAATGCTTATAATAGTAGAAAGGACATGACCCTGACGTGAACACACTCGGTCCCAGAGCTGCTTTTCCTGCCGCGTCAGGAGGGCTCCCATGGTGAGGTCCTGTCAGGGAGAGACGCACGGGGGGGAGATCCAAGGGAACGATGCAAAGGGGGAAGACAGACGAGGACGGAGAGAGGAGCTAATTATCTCTCTCCCTCCAACTCCCTATCCCCATCTACTCTTTTAATGATGAACCATTTGACCTTAACTGTAGCTGGAAGTCGTTATAAATAACACACTGGGTTTATCATAGCCACATTCGTGTGGGCATGCTAACAGGTAAAGCCTGCCACATTTAAAGTTAAGCGTTTGAAGTGTATCAGAATGCAAATTGTTTTTTGTCTTCTATATTATGTAAATTTTGGCCTGAAAGATACTGTCGTCTGTTCCTATTCACCCTGCACAAGCTGATAATACTTTAGTAGTTTGTTGCATTTAAGTACGAAAACCAGAAGGCCAAGGCGAGCCTGCAAGAGCAGTGTGACGGGGCTTGCCGTGCTGCGAGGGAAGCGGTCTCGAGGCCCTGCCCGGCCGCGCGTGCTCGTCCTGCGAGCGGAGCGGTTGGCAGTCGCCGTTGTGCGTTGTGAGGGGCGTTGGGCAGCGCTGTGACAGCCCCTCGGCCTGGAGAAAAGGGGACAAGAGGGCACGAGGGGGCCGTGTCGGACACCGCTTGGACTGTCCCCTGCAGGATGCTGAAGGGAAGATCCCCAAGACTGTCTGTCTGCTATGCAGGAGCTCAGGAGAAGAAATAGCAGTAGTCATGTGTGAAAGTGAAATGTAGACATGTTTGTGTCTGAGTAAGAAATCTTTCACTTATTTTATGCTTTGTGCTGGCTTGCAGAGCACCTTGTATTTCCCCTCGCATTTTTGCAGGTTAGCATCTCTTCTTTCTTGCGGTCTATTTTTCTGTAAGCGCAGCACATCGTATCCTAAGAAGAATAAAGACGGGTACAGCTCTCCCCAGGCGAGGTTTCAGCCTACCCGATAATCCCGTGACACGCTGCGGCGCGCGGCGCCGCGGGCCGGCCGCTAACGAGCTCCCCTGCCTTCCCTCCCGCCGCCGCTTCGTGCGACTCGCGGGGAGCCGCGTACGGGGGCTTCCCTGCCTCTTCCCATGCAGATTTTGAAGAGAAGGAAGCCTGGTTCTTTGCCAAAGCTTTTCAGTCTTTCACTTTAAATAGAAACTTTAATGTCAATGTGTCTTTGCACACGAGCGGTAAGTGTTCGTGTGTGTAGTATTTGGCATGATGATTCCATTTCAAACAGAATGTTCAATTCTTTTTATTGTCTTCGTTAAAAATTGAAAATAAGACTGTCCTCCCTGGTAGGCGATATGCTGTCTTCTCAGCTCTTCTGTTGATCATAGAACAGCAAGGCAGCAGAACTGTTTGTTTATATGCAGTTTATTTCCTTTCCTAGAAATACTGCAGTGATAAGCAAAGCAGAATCATCCTCACTTAGAAATATGAAACCTGGCTAAAATTGTTTTGAGCAATATAACTTTTTTGAGTGTATACGTGTATGTGTATATATGTGTATATATATATGACTTATCTAATGTCCACAATTGGTAGGATCTAAGCATTTTTCTGAAGGGGAAATGTGATTTCTTTGCAGTCTAGTTTAGCAACTGTAGTTCAGAGATCACAGCCAAGTTCTTTATAGCGTCCTGTTGAGGACCCGTGAGGACTCGGTGTGGTTTCATGAGTAGTTCTTGAAAGTGCGATTACAGCGTTAGATGGTGAGTTTTGTGTGAAACTATCATTACTTTCCTTATAAAATGATTGCACAGATTTACATTTAAATTTTCCTTTATAGAGAGAGTAGATGAGCAGCACAACTAGAATGTGTACTTTAAAATGGAAACAAAGAAAGTAAATGAATTTACATTTTCTTGAAAATATAAAAAGTTTCATGAAGGAACGGACTGATGATTCACTCAATACTTGGAATAAACGTATATTTTCTGCAGCTAACACATGCTCTTTCGTTTTTCTGCAGAGGAGAAAATTAATCTTAAGGGGTGAAAGAAAGGAAAAATAAAAAGACATGCAAATCCAACACTGGACCATGCAGTGGATTTATCTTGTTTCCATACTAAACAAACAACAACTTTGGCCAAGAGATTTCTATGTATATGGTTCTCCATGAACAGTTGGTCTTTTGAGATTACAGTTCATTAAATTCAGCAGAGCTAAGTGGTTATTATGCTCATTTTAAAAAACTTTTTCTGGTTGTTGTTTATGATCAGATTTTATTTCTTTACACATGTTAGATTAAATGTTAGTTGTTTAAAAAAATCAAGTTATTTGCAAAAATTGGAACTCCAAAGATATTAAGTAGTTCAGTAGCTATTGACTGCTGGAGGTTGGGATTTTGTGGTAAATCAGATAAGTCCTGCAGCAGTAAACCCTCCCAGCACAAATGATTTTGTGTGGGGTTTTACTTTCCTTCTGCAAATATTGGTGCATAGCGCTTGGAAATTAACTTTGCACAAATGTTCATGCCAACAAGTTAGTCACTCAAATGCTCATGAAAATCAAACACCCCCAAGGATACGAGCATGGCCTAAGAGAACTGATTTAATAAAATTAGCTGAATATTCAGATATACTCCTTTCCTCAGGAAAATTATTATGCCATGGACAGAACCTTAATACTGACAATTTTGATAAGTACCTCTGTAACTCAAAAGTGATGCCTTTTCCTGGAGGGCCTTATGCATTCAATCATAACCAGTTCATAGGGAGATTTAAAAAAGAAAGAAAAAGAGGGTGACTGAGAGCAGCATAGTTTACCTGAAGTAAAATACCTGCTTCCAAGCGCTTAGAGTGACTGCAATTGCACCCACTTCGGTGTCATGTGAAGGGGCCTGGGATCCATCCAATGCTGGTTTCCCGGTGGATTAAGTAGCGATCACGTCCATCCACCTTGAGCCCAGGCCCTTGGCTGGCGGAGGCCGGAGAGGGGTTACTGCTGTCTGACCCAACCTGCCCTCGACGCCGTAGCCGTTCGTGGAGTGCTGTTAGCTAACACTTAGCATGAGGAGAAAGGAGCTCCCCGGGGCTAACTTGGGGATAATTTACTCGTGTGCTCGCACCTTTCCACCGAGTCCTGCAATCTATGCATCTCATGCATGTTTCATCTTGGAGGCCTCCCAGTAGAGTCTCATTGAAGTCTTTTTTCCCTAAGGATGAAGAGAACTCATCACGAAAGAATACATATTTTATTCATATAGCAACTAACTTGAAGTTCCCAGTTTCTTCTTCAACTTCTTTATATGTAAGGCATTAAAAAAAAGTTGAGAATTCAGTATTTTGAAAGATTTCATTTAAAATGATGACCTGTGTGATGGCGAACTCTCAGAGTTAGCCCTGTGAATTGGATTTAAAGTACTAGGTCCATGATCCCAGATCTAATTTAATTTTCAGATATCTGCCCAAGATGTCCAATAAGACACTGAGATTATGTTTTAATGACATGCTGACATAATTTGGCAGCTGATTTGACAGATCCCAGTAGAATTTTCATTAAATAAGTTCCTTTGATGTGTCCAAATTAGAGCTAGCAGTGATGAAAACATGGGATTTGCCAGGACTACTCTGGGTATAAAATAATATTTAGTTAAGAAATAGGATATAGAAACATATTGCTTTATTATTCCAAGGCTGCCTGATAGATCTTATTTTTCTTTATGGAGGCTCAACATCTACAAACAGCTTATTTAGAAATTGAAAAATGAACAAAGAATCCAGACACCTGCTTTATGGATTTGATGTTTAAATATAAGAGTGGCTTTGCCTTGCGATTTAACAGGATTTACAAGTGCAGCTTGACGCCACCATTCAAATCCCTGTGTAATTAGTAAATTTTAGTTCAGATAAACATGCACCAAAACTTTGAAGTATCCTCAACAACTTTGTGTTTTAGGTCAATAAATATTAAAGATATTAAATTCAGCTCCACTGAAGTATCCATAAGGCCTCTAAATTATGCTGCTACTGTGTTTTACTAGAGTCTACTTGGTCATCCAGCATCTTGGTCCTCCTTTCTAACCATTGCCGTGTTTTCCTGTGTAGAGTTCAGAGGAATGACAAGATCTGGAAGTGCTTATTTGTGTTATATCTCCATTTCCTCCATCACCTCTTTTATTTGTCTGGTGGACAGAGGCATGGTCCTTCTGCCATGTACTTGATTATTTTTAATGCTTTTATAACTTTTTAAATTGAAGATTTAAATTTGTAATTTGATAACTTACATTGATGTAATTTATCAAAGAAGCTTTTAAATTCTAAATGGGAGCTTGTGTTGGCTTTGCATTTTGTTATTCAGTATCTGATATGTCTGCTGTAATAAGGTCACACGTGCTAAGAAATTAAACATTGTATTGTACAACAGTTGCTGCAGTGCTGGATGCCTTATGGATTACAACTCATAATCTTCCATATGAATAGCATATTGCAGCTGGCTGGCCGGAATTGTTAAAACAGTCTCTTGCCACAATGAGATCTCTTTTTTTTAAAAAAATACAATAATGCAGTCATGCATTTCTGCAAATCTGCTCAAAGTATGTGATAAATTTTGTTCAAATCATCTAGGCTCTGTGATTTTTTTTCCTTATTTCAATGTTGACTTGCTCATCTTGCTCAAGTACAAATAATGATGGCTTATTCATGTTCACATAGTAGATGGCTAGAAACAGCTTCACTGCTGAGCTATTAGCACGTATAATGCAAGAGACAGATGAAATTGGAATTCCAAGTAGAGCCGGTTTATCAGGCAGAGTCCAGGCATGGAGGCAGAAGTAATTGTGGTCGTGGAAAGACCTCTGTATAAAGAGACTAAAAAGAATAGGCTACAGCAAATACAAGAGCAGCTTAGCATAGAAACGAAACCACAGTAGATGACCTGGGTTTATTTGGGTTTTACATATAGTGTGTGTTTATGAATCAATGGATTTTTATTCTTTAATTTCAATTTTACATTCTTGAATCTATCCTCAATTGTATTAGAAAAGTTAAGCGTTAGAGATCAGCCTGGTACTAAAAGGTGAAATTAGAACAAAATTTCTCTGAGACATAACGTATTCATCAGTTGTTCTGTGAGATATTTTTGTTCTTTTTCTGTGATATCTGGATAGTAAATTTAGACCGTTACTGTGAGATGACTAGTAATTTTCTCTGCCTGTGCTGTGGGAAAGGGGAGTAACATAATCCTGTACAGCAGATAGAAAAGTATTGAAGCAATTGTGATCACTAATCTGCTTGCGGTGCTTGAAATTTGGTAGAATGACAGTTAATGTAGTACAGAAAGCCCTTCATGCCTATAAGAAAATGAAAGTATCATCATAGGAATTTTCATTGAATGCTGCATTTACCATGTGTTTTCCATTGTTTTAACCATAGCAAGGTCACCTTGATTTCCTAGATTTGGAATTTCATAGTTCATTTTATTGGGTTCTGGTAAATATAGCAAACAGTATTTGCACCTTGAGTCCTAATGAGCTGTAATCTAGTATAGCTGCGGCTTGTCCAGAACACAGAAACGTCCAAGTTCATTACAAAAAGTTCAGAGTCTGACTGACATTCTCCTCTACAAGAGACTTAAGGACACACAATACTGAGTTAAAGACAAATGAGATTATTAAAATTATGTTCCCTATAAATAGCTATAAAGAGACTCTCTGTATCTAGCAAATGTAACAATTCAGTGCAGTTTTATTTCACAGCTAGTTACTAAATTCCCTCATGCAAAATACAAATTAATAAATGAGCCTAAATATCACATTGCACACCTCAGCAGAATTGTTCATACGTCCTTTACATATATTTTTAGGCTATTTTTTTATTTGCCACTGTTGGAATTTCAGCCACCATTGTCTGTACACTTTAACCTAATACTGTGTGAGCTTTCTTATTCCTCTTGCTTACTATGACTGAGGTTAAAGCTTCTCAATATAATGTTAGATGATTGTAACTTTAAAGGTCAGAAAGGAGGGAACATGGTAAGACTGATAATGAGAAACTTCTTGTGGCTATCGTCAGGGATGTCCGTATGACTTCACCAGTATGGGAAATATAGGAATTCCTATAGGGAATCAGGGCATGGACGCGTTTGCTGCAGGATACTTGAGGAGGTCCATCTACAAGGTTTTGCTCGCAAACTCAACACCAAGTTTCAGGCTTTGCCAACTGCAAGTACCTGATACACAACATTGGGTTTCGCTAGAAAATATTTAGTTAGATGGTTTTGTGTCCAGGTTGATATGGTTAAACTGCTTGTGCTATAAAATACTGACTTTGCAAGAGTTAGAGCTGTACCGGTCTCTTGGCAGGCAGGACGTGCGTGTTGCTGTTTAGATCATTCTCAAATGAAACTGTCACCGGTCGCGTAGGATCTTCAGGCTGGAAGCTGGTCAGGTCTGAGGTCAGTGTCACCTCTACAGGGAAACTTCCTGCAGTGTCTAGTTTAACTGTACAAGTTAAACAATGTGGGATTTAGCACAAAGTTATGGAGGAAGTCATTGGATTTGAGATAAATATATAAAAAGAACTTCATTCCTATTTGTCATTTCTCTTACTATTTGACATATGTATTTGATGTACCATGTCCCAGTTAAATTCTTAAAGTATTGCTCTTCTCCCTTCCTTTCTGTAAGTGTTACTTTTTACATCCCAATGTTGTTTGTTGTGTTTCTGTGAATTTACCTTCTATTAATTTGACTGTGACCTACACCAGTAGATTGTGCGTTAGCTTTACCCGCTCGTTTACACGCATTTTCCATAGTGGACTGTTGCTGTTCAAACTCAGGCATTCTAGTGTATGCGCTGTCTCTGTAAGTGCAGGTTCTTAGTAGGTGTATGAGATGCAATGGTTTAAAATTAGTAAACTCCCTGTTCTGCCCAAATATTCAGTACTCACGGAAAAAAAAATGCTTAGAAATTTCTAAACAAATAGAAAGAGATTTCTGCAAAATACTTTCCTGAACAGAGTAGTTGCCAGATGGAAAGTTTATCTGGTCAAAACCTGATCTGTGAGAAACACTTCTAGCAACCAGAGAAGTGTCTGCAAAACTGCTTTTGTTAGTCTGCAGAAAATGTTTTCATTTTTCTTTATTTAAACCATGCTAGTATCTTTATCCTTTTAGTAAACTATCTTCATATATTACTACTTTTAGATATTCCAGTGTGTGGGTACTAGACTTCTGTGCTAGTCTTTGGGGATTTTTTTTTTTTTGGATAAGCTTTATCATTCCAGAAAAGTAACTACATCTTGGAGAACTATAACTGTGCTCCACCAGGCTCGTTCCTGTGTTTTAGTGGTTGTCCTTCCTCCTGCCTTTCATTTTCTTGTTTCTCTGGAATGCCACTGATGTACTTTTAAAGTCTGATTTCACCATACTGAGCTTGTCATCTCCATTCTAGCTTCCTTTTGGATGTTCTACAGAAAATAATTATGAATGAATTCATCTTATAAGATAAAGTCTATTTACTGGTTAATTAATATTTAATAGCATGGCCATTTCAAGACCCAACTGTAAGATACCTGAAGACAAGCCAACATTAAATAGTAATTGAATAGTAATAGATTTATACCAGTAGATTAGATATGTATATATACGTCTTATTCTTGAACTGCATTACTAGTACAAGAAATGTATGTCTACCCTTATAGGCGTAAAATACAGACTAATTCTTCCTATCCAAAGCAATTGTTCCCTTATGTTAGTTTCCTTAAATATGCAATAATTCTTTTTCGAAGACTGCTCTCTCTAGAGATATCTTACCTGCTGGTATAAAGATTCTAGCCCACATTTCTATTACATGCAGTTCTTTGATAAAACATACAACCCTGGTATTTGGGTAATTAAAAAAGTTTTTACAACTGAAAAAGCTTAGCATTTCTGTTTCTATTCTCTGTGAAGGTAAATCACTGTTAATTATAAACTATATTTGTTCCATTTAAGATAAGCTTCTCTCCAACTGAGAATCATTATCTTTTTCAGAAAAGGATTTTTACTACTTCTTTAAAAATCATTATCATATGTTAAACAATATATTTCCTTAGAACTGTTTTGACTTGATGGATTATCCATGTAGCTAGGATAACCTTTAAACCACCAATTCCCAAATTTATTGGATTATAGCCCATTATCTGCCATCAAGAGTTCTCAGACTATCATGGATTCTTATCATCCAACTTTTAATTGAAAATGTTCCAACAGGGATGGATTTGGGGGCCACTTGTGGGATACTCAGTAAGGTTTTGGAAATACACTTTGGTAACCATTGCCCTAAACTAAGAAGCTTACAAATAAGGAGCTATTTGGCTAACAATGGGTTTACGTGTAGCTGTGGGGCATTTCTGAAGTGATATGTCAAACTGACTCTCTAAAGCAATTAAATCTGCTTCTAAAAACATTAAGACTCACTTTCCAGCTGTCACAGCGTAACCAGAAGGAAATGTCTATCAAGGGAAAAGTAAACTCTTGCCTCTCCTGGGTTTTTCCTCAATTATGTGTTGGCATGTCACACAGAAGACAGTTATTGAAATTTATCTTTTTTTTATTCAAACTTCTCTTGTTTTTAATAACACTTTCAAGAAATTACAATTAATTTGTGAAAGTAGATTCCAATCCCTGCTGTAAATAGCATTTGTGGTCCGTTTGTGTGTGTGTGTGAACCAGTGAAGCTGCAGCGTGACAGATCACATTTGTTTGAGCTCTTTGTTGCACATTTGCATGTTATTTCATTTTTAAAGTAGCGCTCAGGCAAGGTGACACTGTCTGCAGAGGGGGAGGTTGTGCCTTGCTTGGGCAAACCCGAGCGTCCTCAGGGGAGCTCATGCCAGGCAGAAGAGAGAGCCAGGGTCATTGCAACAAGCTGGGCACTCACAGACTATCTTTAGACTAAGCAGAGGGATGAAAAGATTTCCAGGCCTCGAAGACTTCTAAATAACCTTCCCAGATCAGCAGGGATTGCTAAAATTTTACTGTTATTCAGGAAGCAGCATAATTGACTGAAACCAGCCTGCAAGCAATAACATACCTGGGCAATTTTTAAGTTGCTTTCATATTTCTACCCACTCTTATTTGCTTTAAATTTTCTCTGTAAAAATAGAGATTTTTTTCTGATTTATCTCTATAAAAATAGGTAATTATTCTGATTTATTTTCTGATAAAGGCTAACTTTTGAGTTACAGCTCTTCAGGTTTTTTAGTCCTTTTGTGAGGAAGATGATCAAGACTAAACTACCTTAGAGGTTTGGATTTTTTTCTTCCTGGGTAAATGCCTGCTGATGAAGCAAAACTGATCAAAAGTGAAGAAAAATAATTCAAAGCAGGTTTTGCTATTTGTGGTGGAATATCCTTTGAGGTCACTAATACAATAAATAAATAAATAAAACTGAAAATTTACAGTTATCTCTATTTTTACACCACATTCAGGGTATCAACTGGTTACTTGGTTGAGTGGATTTAAGCAGACACAGCCCTCACAGTAGTCTACTGGAAGGTACTGCAGTCCTTATTTTGATTCTGTTGGACTGGACCCATGGAAGGGATCAGGATTCCAAATTTCCTGTCAGGGAGATTGACACAGAAGCAGAACTGAAATTTTTGGTGTATGCAGTAAAACTGACCTGCTCTATCAATCTTGTTGCATATAAAATCAGGCTCAAGAGCTCAGACATGGTAATTTTTCAGAGCTAGTCTACCATTGTAAGAATTTTCATGTAATTTGATTGGCACCTTTGGTTCTCATTTGGCTTATTTTTCCTTGAGCCATTTCCCCCTGCTGCTGTGATACTCTCATCCAGGAGCAGCACTTCTACAGTAGATTCATAGCCCAGTGCAAATAAATGAGAAATACATGCACATATAGATACACATCAGCTGTGTGCTGCTTTTATGTGAGATATAATAGATTAAAATATAGTGTTCCTTCACCTATGTTCAGCAACGAGAATATCACTTCATTCTTTTTCGAGGACTAAAGATGAAAATAGGCCCTTAGTCTGATGCCGCTTTGTTCTTTGAAAGACTCCCTTGAATTCCAGGTGGTCCAGAGAAGGATGGCCTTCCACTGAATCAGAACTCTTTAAAACACCTGGTTTGCTTATTCTAGTCAGCTGTGCTATGTTATGTTTGTAACTAAGCCTGGGTATAAAGATTGAGGAGTTCCTGAAGCTCATTATGCTTCATTCAATTTGAAAATTAAATTTTGCAATTTGCGAATTGTAAGCACTTTTGCGTAGCGTTGCTTCCTATAATGGAAGACAATAGATTCCCACGGTGTTAGGAAATAAAGCTGTATCATGAAACTTTAATAAGTCATTCAATCTGTTGTGCCCTTGGGCTATTGATATACCAGGAATTGTACCTGTGCTCTGGAAAAAAAAAAGTGTACAATTCAGAAATCTTTTCTTCTTTTCATGACATGTAACAATTTGAATCTTATTAAGTTTGCTTGTATTAAGTCACAGCTATTTCAGCCTTTTCTTCTTACAGAAAGCTTCTTAAAGATAGATGGCTTTTTGTCTTGGTAATATCTGTTTCCCATCACTGAAACATTGCCTATTTGCTCCAGTAGTAGTGAAGGAAAGCTGTATTCTGTTAACTATTACTGTTTCCAGTGTGTATGTGTGCATACATATATATATATCATATATTTTCAGTATCCTTTAGGGTGAGGTAGTTGTTATTTAATCAGACTTCAAGCGACTTGGCACTGGATAGTCTCCTGCCCTTGAACCTTCAAGCTATGCATAAAGTATTTATTAGAAGGAAACTAAAAAAAAGACCACAGTCCTTTTTCCTGAGGTCTAATACAGAACAGGGATCTATGAATAACAGTACAATTTGTTCATAACAATACAGTGTGATCTGGCAGTGACTCTTTAAAAGATGACTACTTCTTTGAGGGGGGGTGGGAGGAAAGGAAAAAGCTGTGCTGTGTGTGTACTCGTATGTACCCACATTCAAATGTGTTATTTATTAAGAGATATAAATAGATTTAAGAAAGCCTGAGCAAAGGGCAATACCTTGTGTATCAGATTAGAGTTAGTCACTTTCCGGAGATTTTTAGAATACTAAGGCTAGGAAACAAGATATTTTCTTCTTTACTGCCCTGCAATAGTAGTAGAAGTTGCATACCTGGAGTTAGAAGAAGAAGGAATGTCTTATTTGAAATGCCATTGGTTAAATTTTTAGAAATCTAGTTTCTTCTTCCACTCGGGTACATCATTTTTGCAGTCTTCCTCTGGAGTATTTTATTTGAGAAATAGGGATTACTGCAAGAGCTCCCTTTGGTATTTTCTTTCAAGATTACAAATTCTTTGCTTAGAAGTTACTTTTAAAATAACAGTATTATTTTCAGAATACTTTGTCAAGAAAAAAAAAGTGTGAGGGAGGAGGTTAGGGAATATTCTTGCCAAAAAGGATAAAAATAAGACAGAAAGATTGATTCAAAATCTTGCAATTATCATGAGTTCTGAAATTCACTGATGAAACTGGAGGTTAACAGCAGTATTTCCCAGTTCTGTTACTAGATCATCTATTTTCTCTTCCATTTTTACTATCCTCCAGCTGGTATTACAAAATTCCTCACAAAAACTGTACATATTGAGGATATGGTCTTAGACCGGTATCTGAATATTTCTGAACTCAAAGACAAGAAGGAACTTTCTTTTTATGCCTATGGAGAGAATGAAATTTTCCTATAATCTTTTATACGTTTAATGTAGATACTTTTCTAAATGAATGGGTTGGAGGGCAGTTACTGACTAGAGAAGAATCCAAGGTCCTGTTAGGACAGCGTTAAGAAGTTTAGGAAAAAATCCCTTCAGCTAAAGGAGAGTTTCCTGTAAATGTTATTGAGAGAAGTGCCTTTTTGCATCCTCTACAGGAGAGGAATAGCAATATTACCAGTTTAGAACTTCCTCTTAGGTCAGAAGTGAAAAATCTTCCCTTCAGTAGCTGCATCCTATCAGTGACTTAAGTCTCGCTTCTGTTGACTTTTCCTCAAAAAACTGTAAGCCTACGTGTAAAAACACCAGCACATAAAGTGAAATTGCTCTAATTGTCTTTATTATCATTAAGTCTTCCAGGCTGAAAAGCTGTGCTGTAAGAAAGACCAGACTATGTGCCTGCATAATGAGTGAAAAAGCTCAAATTTAGAATATATACACTTATTACTTGTGTGACTGATCAACAAATTATCTTTGAATGGCAATAAATTAATATAGTCAATACAATATAATTCAATATAATTCTGAATAAAGATGATCCAAAATAATGGGAGAAGTTTTAGAACAGGAAATGTCAACACTCATTTCACACTCTAAGGGAATAATTATCTAATGTAAAGTAGTTTTCAAAGTTTTCCCTTTGGACCCTTGATTCTCTTCACTTAAAGAATATTTAGATCCCTGTGGTATGATGAGGTGAAAGTTATTTATGACTGTCCCAGTGCTTACTTGAATTAAAATACATAATGATAATAATAATAAATAAGTCTCCTGAGGGAAATATCCTCACCTTCGCTATCAGTACCATATTCAATTTTCAGTGTCCAAAATGGCCTGAAAGAACTTCAGCATAAGCTTCCTCTTGCCTGTTCCTTGGGAGGATTAAGTGTACTCTGGCAAAACAGGAACATTGTCTCACGGATTCCTACGTGTCTCCCTGATGGAGATCCTGCTCCAGGCTTCAATAGTCTGGGGCTTCACTGTTGCTGTGGGAAAGATTTCCCACTCCTTTCCAGGTCTAACCTGAAGTTTTCTCACTTCTGTGAAAACTAGATTACTTTCTTCCTCTTCCCAAGAGCCTCTTATGCCTTAAAGAGCTCGGGCATTCCTTTTGGTTAATTAGCAGCTAAGTCTCTTGTAGCACGTGATGCTTCTCTTGACCTCCACTCTGCCCCATTGCTGTCCTCCACATCTCTCTGGGAACAGGATGTCCCAACCTCCCATTGGGAGAGCAATTCCACCCATGTGGAACAAGTAAGGAGCCCAGTGGATCTCTTGATTTAACTCCTGTTTATGCATCACAATATGACATTTGCCTTCCACACTACTATAATGTTGACTTGTGCTTTGGTGGCTGTCTGCAACAATGCCCAGATTTGGAAGAACTTCTGCCTAATCATTACGGTACATTTGCAAAAGGAATGAGCCCTACTTCCATAACTCCTTCATATTCTGAAATGTACCTTGATAAGCACATATAGGTGCGTGATGACTGCAAAAGTACATGAACGGGATTAGTTCATGTTACTCATTAGTTGCTCTTAAGACTATTGGTAATCCAAAATTGGAAAAGACAGTATCTGGCTCCTAGACAAGACGTTAACAGTTGTCATGGCAAAATATTTAGAGTATCGCGTATTAGGAGTGAGAATTTAAAGTTGCATTATCATCCTGAATTTATTAACCAAGCGGAAGATCCAAGGCTCGTGTGAAAGAATCTGTCTTTTACGCTCAAAC